>SNQN01012429.1:0-13099 GCA_008642245.1 Bassia scoparia
TCTTTCCGATTTTTATTTAAGTTCGAAAACGTTTCCGGAGATGTCCAGTTCTGTAGTTTCAAACGTTGGTAAACTCTAGTGTCCTAGAAGTTTTTACAGTGCTTCATAGACTGTCTAATTAGTAACACATACACTTAAAATTAATATTCGATTGTATTGAATATTTGTTTAACTCATTCGTTTATTTTTATGTCATCAAAAAAGTTACAGTATTAATAGTAAATTTTTGCTACACGCTTTGCATGAATATATTTTTGACAG
Organism: Bassia scoparia; assembly: GCA_008642245.1. NCBI lineage: Eukaryota > Viridiplantae > Streptophyta > Magnoliopsida > Caryophyllales > Amaranthaceae > Bassia > Bassia scoparia. Next base: position 262 of record SNQN01012429.1, read on the forward strand.
TATTATGAACATAAGTTTGAACCCATGTGTTGTCTTGGATAGCCAATTGCCTCCGCCTTCAACCTAGATCAAGGATATGTAACTTTACCCTTGGGCCTCATGAAAAAGGTTTCTGCAGGAAGTTTAAGAGAGGAAATTTTTAAGTTCACAGTCTAGGTTATGATCAGGCATGACCGCAATGACCGTTGGATTTTTTTCCTTTGCATCCAAACCCAAACCCTTCGCTTTGTCAATGGAACCATCCACCCACAGGAACATAACTCAAGTTCAAAAGTCATTGGTCAAGTTGATGTGGATGGAGATATTGCATAACAAGCTTGGTTGTTCTCAATTCGGCCACATTGGCGTTATCCCTAGAATTAAACATCATATTACTTGTGAACCACCAACTAGGCTTCTGAGCAAAAGTATCTGAAAATCGAAAATTCCGATCCGTATTCGATCCGATTTTATTTCGCGATATCATAAAAAAACTCGGATATCGGATACAAACTCGGATAATAAATTTTAGATCGGATATCCAAAAATTCGAAAAACGGATTGTCGGATATCGGATATTCGAAAATACCTGAATTATCGATATCCGATCCGACTTATATCCGAAATAGGTAAAAAAATATTATTGACTATGGTCACTTATATTCCCGTGTAATGTATTAGGGCATAAATATGTTTGGTCCCTTGTTAAACCCTAAATAAAAACCTTGCCCCTACTCAACATTCACTCTCTGTCAAACAGATCACCACATCCTCTCTCCGTCAACCCTTACATTCTCTTCAATCTTTGTTTAAAATTTCACCACTCCGACGCTCGACAAGAACGCAACCGATAGACTTCAAGGTATCCATCTCTCTTTGGCGTTTGCCTCTGTTTTGATAGTTAACGTAATTTTTAATTTAGATTTTCTGGTACGAATTCACATATCTTTGAATGCGATTATTTTCTTGCTCAAATGAATCGTTTCCACGAATCACGAATTCAACCCATTTATTATATGCTTTTGTGTAACTTTCTGAAATCTCAATGCCAAAAATTAGATCTACGTGTCTCCAAGTTGAAGTCTGATTTTTGTAATCTTACCAAAAAAAAGGAGAGAATAGAAAAGAGTTGTGTTACTAAGTAACAGAGATGTATGTAGGATTGAAAAATAGAAACATTCGAAAAGATTAGATCATGATGCGATAAATAAGTAAATCCGGCGGGTGGGAGGGTGAGTATTACGCTTCTTTTTTTTTTTTCTTGTCTGTGTGAAGAGGTGTAGATCTACTTCGAACCAAAAATGTTAAAATTGCTTAGAGTTTTGTTTAGTATGTTTTTATTCATGTTACGTTTTAACAGTTTGTCTGTAAAAAATACACAATTTGCTTTTTGAGAGTCTAGTTGTGACTTAAAGAGCAAAAATCAATTCGTAGTTGGTGAATGGCTGTAGATGAAGCTTGGATGAAGGAGTTGTAATTTTTGTTTTTTTATCATCGCTGGTATGAATATCTGTACTTATTAATTTTGATTATAGCATAGAGTTGTAATTTTTCAATTTTTATACGTTTCGTGTATTAAATGTTTGTTAGATAGTGTTATATTTGTTATTGGTTTTCTTCTTAAGCAGGAATGGATTTACTATTAGTAATTACACCTCTCTGTCAAAAATTAACTATTAAGCCTTTAATACAATTTAAAAGCTCTAAAACTACTATAGTATTGAATATGCAAAGGTAGCTTAAAATATAAATAATTGAAATTTTATGTTTATATTTAATAAAAAAAAAAAACTAGATTTTATAGATAATTCGATAATTTAAAGTAATAAAAAACCGATACCGAAAAATTTTTGGATAAATCGATATCCAGACTATTTCGGATCGATACGGATACCAAATTTTTATATTTTCGGATGCGGATATCCGATCCGAAATTGATTCGGATCGGATATCCGATCCGTGCTTTGCCCGTAACCACAACCCACATAGTTCCTCAAATTGGAAATTAATGCACCAACAGCAAACTATATTCTAACCAAATGCACTCCGCCTCAAAGCTAATCGTTGAGGTCATGGGACGCAAGATTAGAGTAAAACCTATGTTGATTTAGGAATGAGAACACAAAACTATCAGACGAAGTAATCGTACTAGGGTTTCCACTCCCTTGAGCACAATGATAACCAGGATCCATATTGGATGTGGAGATGAGTTCATCCTGCAATATTACCTTGATAATGCAGTATCCAACATGCTTCATAATCTCTATGCATCCTTGGACAGGCTACTAATAACCTCTTGAGACAAGGGAAAAATATTTAGAGGATAAGCCGTCAAATGGCAGGCTTATCCAAGACGATGACTTGCAACCCTATCTTGAGTGGGTTTGATAGGAATGTATACTTGTATGAAATAGGTAGGATTTCTAGGAAATATTTGGAGAGGGACAAGATTAAACCCTTTACAATATTAAACTCCTTGCTTTGTTAAAGTTTAAACGCTTAAAAATTAGGTTCATATTAACGTTGTTAAAGATTTAAGGCGTGCAATGTTATGAAATTTTGATATTTAAATTGAAAAAAATTAAAATGTAAAAAACACGCGATGATTGAGTTTATAGTTTTAACCAAAATAAATTAAAATTTTTTTAGTAAAACATTTTATGTTATACTCTCTACGCGAATTCATATGTTCTATTATGCATTTTAACTAAGTTATTTTATTAAGGTATTTAATTAATCTAATTAACTTACATCGTTAGCTAAAAACGTTGTTTTAAAGAACAATTGCAAAAAATTAATTATATAGGGTTGCTTTATTACTTGCAAAAGTATATTAATAAGTTTAGTCTTTAATTACTTGTATGTGGTGTCGATTTTCCTTATTTTAAGGTTGAAAAATCCCAATGACCAACTTAGTTAAATAAAACAAAATAATAAATTACATCTAAATATGTAAGTAACATGTTAAAAGTCTTATGTTAAAATAGAACCTGTCACATATTATGGGAAACAAATATTAGTTAGTAATGTAATTTTATTTTGTTTCCATTTTTGTTAACCTTTTTAACTCTCATAAATCTTATTTGAGTTTTTTTCACACACTCTCTCATATTAAATTTAATAGCATTGTTTTAGGATGAGCTTTATTATTTATCTCTCCAACCTCGTGCGCTAATCTAATTTTGTGTTTCAAATGCAAAAGGATTAGTTTTTTTAGATAAATTACTCAACTACTTAAGTAATTAAACACATATTTAATTATTCAACTTTGATGTATTATTGCATGTAAAAAGCTCATCAATGACAAAAGGTTTTAGTGATTGTTTTTTCAGTTTCAACATCCGCTGTGTCAACACCCGTTCTAGACAGCGGAAGCCTTTGTTATCAAAGAATTGTCAAGTTATCGATTAATTTTTCATTTGCACCTAATCTGATCTATTGTATTTAAGTTTCTGGCATAAGTAATTATGGATTAACATAAAATTCAAAACACATAATTTGTATTTTGTTTTATAAAATTGACTACAAATTTTTTTTATCATTTAGTGCTACATGCATAAATAGAAGATCTCGCATCTGGAACTAGTCCAATATTAGGGTAATGTCGTTTATGTCGAAATTACTTATTGTATAAGTAATGTTAGTTCAAAAGAAAAAATATGTTAATCCAAATATAATTATAAGATTTTGATTCTATCGTTATTATTATTACAATATTATGTTGCTTGTTTTCCAAAAATGCCTATATGTTTCTTTTTCTTCTCTACACAAAATACATTTATCATCTTGTGTCATTCCTCTTTTTATTAGATTAGGGTCTGTTTACATTAATTGAATTGAACTGAAGTGAGCTGAACTGAACTTAATTTAACTTAACTTAACAGAACTGAACTGAACTGAAATATTTTACTTTGGATTAATATGAATCTTGAAATTAATATATAACTAATTAACTATATAATAATGAGATTAATATTTAACTATTATTAATAATGCTCCCTCCGTTCCTTGAAGTTCCTACCATACACTATTTGGGAGTAAAATATGGAAACTAATATAATATGAAAAGTTGAGTTAAAAAGTAGATTTAGATTGGAGAGAGAAACAAAGAAAATTACATTGTTTAATACACATGAGTGTATTGCAAGTGGTATGATGGGTTCAACATGGTGGACCACCACAATTAAAAAAATAATATAAAGTTTCCTAAAATGTAATAAAGTGGGAGTGGTAGAAATTTCAAGAAACGTTCAAATGAGGGAAATGGTAAGAATTTCAAGGAACGAAAGGAGTATATCTTTGGGTTAATATTCAAATTTTAACTTAGGTTAATATTTAATTGGATTTAACTATTATTAATAATACAGAGTATAACTTTGAATTAATATATATCTAAATCTTTAACTTAGTTTAATATTGAACTTTGGATTAATATTAATCTTGGGATTAATATTTTCTATACTAATGATATATTTTTGATATAATATTTTTATTTTAAATAATATTGTTAAGAATATAACTTAAAGTTGGGATTAATGATATTAAATTGAAATGTTTAACTTAGGTTAATATTAATTATAATAATAATAATAATAATAATAATAATAATAATAATCGTTAAATATTACATTTCGTAATAACAAATTAGTTAATAAATCACAAGTCATTAAGTTCTCGTCAACTGAATTTATACTAACTGACTTATTTTTACTGAAATGAACTCATTAGTACTGCAACTGAACTTATCTTTACTGAAATCTTAACAAATTTTTTAAGGATTGACTTATTTTATCTGAACTGAACTTAATCGCTACTGCCTACTGATTAATATTACTTTGGATGAACTATTTTTACTGAAACTTATCTACCCCTCCGATTTTTAATGTCTGTGTAATTTCCTCAATTTGGACGATTTTTAACGTTTTATGCGAATGGTTTATTCCATTTGGGACACTCTCTCCTAACTTTTAACCCTAACATTTCCTTACTTACCCCACATTTCCATACCTTTCCCCTTTAACACACTCTCTCACATACTTTTTGGCCCCACTCAAAATATAATACATCATTCCTAATTTTTCCTCCAAATAGTAAATGCACACAACATTAGAAATCGAGGGAAGTAAATAAGTTGACGAAGAAAGGCCTAAATTGAACTGAACTGAGCTGAAAATTAAATTGAATAAACAGACCCTTAATATTTATCAATTTAACAAAAACTTGTGTTTATAACCACACAAAGTTGATAACTTTAGCAATCGAGTTCGCGTTGAATGGTTCAAATTACTGTTATGGTCAACATGGATGTGTGTGTCTAATGATATCCTAATGAACACCGCATCCATATTCTCTGCGCCACCTAATTTTTATCTTTGGTTATTGACAATACTGTACTTTCAAGTGCGAATTGGTGTGTCACATCACATTCAAGACGCGAAGTTTTAAGGTACGAATGCAAGGTTCTACTCGACATTATCCAAATGTCCTAAACAAATTCCTTTCATTCATATTATGCTTACTTTTTTGAACACATCTCTCACCGACAAGAACGTTGTACATTATGAACTCATCTATATCATTACAATGAGCTGTTAATCGAGTTTTCCTACTAAATACAGTCTAGTTATAATCATCATCCTCCAGACTCTGAATAGCATAGAGTCCACGGAGTAAGGTATTTTATTGCGTCAGTTTATCACAGCTGCCTAGACAGATCATGGCAACTCCCATATCTCAACTGTTATCTAGTGTGACAGAGCGTATTTTTCATTGGATTTCACATCAGACCTTGCTGCTACCCAATCATGTGATTCTGACAATGTCTCACTTCTGAACATAGTCTCCTATATCAAAAATCTTTAAATCCGTTATCTCAATATGTACGGCAGTCGTATCACATTTTGCAACAGTGCATAACTGTCATATTTATATATAGTTCCTACATCCGTGTGCGATTCAATGTACTCCAATATCTGTTGTAGTGCGTGTATGTGTGGTGAGTGTGTATGTGCATGCATGACTGCATCGTATTTGTGTAAAGTGTGTGTGTATGTGACGGCATGTTTCCACAAATCAGCTCACGCTGTCGTTATTGTATATACTTACCCTTCGTGTGTGTGTGTGTCCGTGTGTGTGTCGTGTGTGCGTGATATGTGGTGCAGTGATGTGTGATCATGTAGCTGTGTGTCGTGCGTGGTGATGTCGCTTGTGTGCCATCGTAGTGCTGATGTGTGTGTAGTGATAGTGGTGTGTAGGTATGAGTAATGATGTGTGTGTGTTTGGTGGTGTTGATAAGATTCATCTGAAGACTATAAAACAGATTCTGGATCCTAAATTATAAATGATGAGTCTAACCACTAACCGTTAAGCCACTCTGAATAAGAATTATATTAAACACTGGATTGAGAAAATAATAATTTTTCACGTGAAAAAGATCGATTTTTATTCAATATAAGAACGTCTCTCGGACATCTACAAGTCATACAATAAAGAAACAAAAGGATTTAAAATATAAAGAACCGGGAAGCTGAAAGCTATAACCACACACTAAAACTATTTAATTCGTAATCAAGCTCAAAATTCCTACAAAATGTGGACACTACAATCATCGTAAAACATGATAGCATAAATACAATCGTCAACAATATCTTCAATAAAATAATCTTCACCACCGGTGATGAGATGTTTGACAAAAACAATCACCGCCGTGGATAAAACCCTTATAGAGATTGGCCTCTTCTTCTAGAATTAAGCAACACGCACGAGCAAAACAGACTCTATCTTATCTCTATTATATAAGCCAAGGGGCGAGAGCAATGGTTCCCCCTAGTATGAAAGTCCGTTATAACCCTTAATGAATTAAAGACATTGTATTAATAAAAAATTATAATTTAATTTTTACTACGTATCATATTAGTTAATTTGCCATAAATATTTGAGCAAGTTTAAAATGCGTATGACATTTGAAATTGTCAAACCATATACTACTCCGTAATTAAACAATATTATAGAGAGTGATTTTCTTTCATTATCAATAATAAACATTACAATGAACATACTTGCATAATTAGTTAAGCTAATAAAAGAATTCTAATTGAAATAAATTTGATATGATGACACAATAAGAAGAAAAATTAAACATACAGAATTTCATATTAAAAGTTGGGTTACACTAATCAGATTATATTCACGAATCATGATACCATACTTAGTGGACCTACTTGGAAAATTTAGTGTAATTGTATCATACAACCGTCATCTACTATTTCGTATAAAATTTRTCTACTAAGTATATATTTCTAATATTATTATTTGCTAATCTTTATTATTTAAGCACGAGTTTTTTTTTCAACATTATATTTTTTTTCTTTTGACATACGTCATATATGAACAACTAAAAACCAAAGAAATATTGATATAAAAAAAATTATAAACATTTTTTCTTTGACACATACTCACGCACGCATCGTGTGCAAAAAATACTAGTATTACTAAAGCAATCTCAACCCCTTTATGTTTTTCCACCAAAATTTCTCTCTCATCCCCTCCTTATTAATTAGTTATTATTATATTATTAATCAATACTTATTATTGCATAAAAATGTAAGAAAACATTTAATTAAGGTTTAATAAAGGTTAATCATTGTACTTTGGGTAAAACTTTTAGCATTTATTAATTGATATACATATATAATTCTATTTAGTATCAGAAATAAAACTATATTATGATAATAATCACATTTTAAAAAGATAAGTTTAGATTTTATATGCAGTATTTTGTATTATATTTAAAAATCGAGCATCTGCTTGGGGATTATCTAGTAAAAAACAAAACAAACCAAAATAATTAAAATCTTCGACGAAGAAGACGACAGACAAAACGCCCAAGCCAACACACCAATCTGAGGATCCAAACAACCTTCGGAGGTTGACGAAGAAACCCTCCCAAAGGCAAAACCCTAGAGATAAACTTTAGATTGAGAAAATATTACTTAAGGAAAATAGGTTAAAAGTAGACCCACATGAAAGTGGGGTTTACATTATTTTAGTACTGGATTAATTCCCGTACGATGCACGACTTTATTAAATTTATTTGTAAACTTGTTTATAACTAAATTTTTTAAAAAGTATTTATGATAGAGAGATAATATTCTTTTTTGCAACCAATTGGATAATACCTCTAAAAAAAACCAATTGAATAATCCAAAAAATGATGTAATTTATCATACTCCCTCCATACTAATACTTGATCACTTGTATTAAAGTGTGTGTAATTATTAAATATTGTTTAGGTGTAAAGTATGAGAGAGAAAGTGAGTGGATTAAGAAAATTTTGGAGGGAAGTTGTTGAGTAGAAGGCCGACAATGAGGAAAAATAGTAAAATATGTTGCATGCTCGTGTAAACTAACAAGGAAGTTGGTGCGGAATTTTTTGGCAAAAAATTGAATGTTTTCCTCAACAATTATATTACAATCAGCTTTATTTCAATCTCAAATGCAGCCTATATACATTTTACATACAATCATTTTACCTATTCATATCTAAAGATATTCATCACCTTAACACTTCACTTAACAAAAAAAGTAACAGACCAACTACCACTTAATTACGATTTACATCCAAAAAAAAAACCAAAGAACAGTTTTGCAGGCATCTTTCATTCTCACCTTGCATAGGCGATGATGGCTCACTCATTGATCCATTCTGGTTCGAAGAGGATGGGTAGCATTAATCACAGGTCAGACAAAGTGAGCGTCAATTCAACATCCAAATGAAAAGATTTAACTAAAAGTCAAAAAAAGAGGCATAAATATTGTCACTTTATGACAAAGTTGGAGGTAAGTGGGCATGTGCGAACGACCCCGACTACTGAATCGAAATCGATCCTATTATCTATAGGGTTTAGGTAAGCTTGCTTGACCCGCTCTTAAGTTATTGGCAGACTGACCTCGCAATATAAACAAGGGTCAGGAGTTAGGGTTGAAGCTCGTCACGTCCGTTTAAACCGTTTACATATTAGGTGATGCTAGGTTTACAATCTATTCACACGATCACATCTCTCACTCGTCTCACCGATCACTCACAAACTCACAGTCAACTTATAACTTCATATTCGATTTCAAAAAAAACAATGAAGGCTCATATCGTGCTTTGACCCTAACTCGATATCGACGAAACGCCCTTATTAAAGGGTTTTTGGGTCTGCTGAATCACGTTTAAGTTATTGGCACGACCCACACACAAATGAATCAGCTATAACAAGGAAAGTTATCAGGGTTGAGCCTTCACAACCGTTTAACTTGTTAACTCGCACCAAATAAGACACAGGCGCCACCTCTTACCAACACTGACCTCTGGAGGTAATCTCCTATAACGGTGCTCACCACGAAGGTGTCTAGACAACATCGCGGTTCTAAAACCGTTGTGATTATAGGCTGCTGCTGGCATGCTAATTGAAATGGGGAGGCGTGCATGACGTAGCAAACAAGACAAAGGAAGAGTGCGAAGGACACCACAGTATGAAATATCACTAAGATTGGCTTTGCATGGTTTCCTTGAATCTGAGAGGCCAACAAGGATTACGCTGCGGTCTGGTAAAGTCGTTCACTCAACATCCACAGGCTCACAAATCTAGGCTTAAGTTAAGAGCACACCATCAACAATACCCCCAACTGCCTTCTCTCGATGTAACAAAATCAGCAGAGATGAAATGAGTTGCAACACTTGAACTACACCCCATATAGCACGGTCCAGAAACCAAAAATTTGTAAACATCGGAAAGAAGAGTGCGAAAGCATGAGGAAAGCTGGTTTTTAAATCCTGGCTCACCAGAAGGTTTTACATTACCAAAGGACAGATGAACATAGAGACAACAAAAACAAACTTTCAGTGTGATGATTATGCTCATGAGGGTGACATGCAAACAGTATGCATGAAGTGGTAATCTGCTTGTTGACGGCCCATGTAGGAATATTTCCTTTGTTTCCAAGGAGGCCAAAAGAAATACGTAACAACAGACCAGCAGAACACTAGAGAACGAAGCTGAGCCATCCGTCCAACAGAATGTGTTAGTCCTAGGCTTTGAGTGGACCACCGATACAGCGGAAAGGACACTTAATTCGTGAAAATAGTTGGTACATGCGACAGCTGATACAGGATACTGTTTTCCAACAGTTATACTTTATGTGTTTATGGTTGAAACTAACTTGTTAATGGGAAAACTGAATAACAGCAAGTTTATATCTGGTGCGGAATGAGTAGGAGTTGTTTCTTGATGTTATAACTGAAAAACAGTCACATATTTTATTGCCATTAACATGTTAAGTGCGTAATTTTGATTCAAGGACTTGAAGTATGAAGACTTTCGAAGTATTTCGAGAGAAAGAGGTTGTGCTCATAATTGAGTAATTCAAAGAAGATTCAAGTTTTGAAGATTATGAAGAAAGAGAAGTTTTCAGATGTTTAATTAGAAATTCATGTAATAATGCTTGTAGTATGATTATATGTTTTTAGGTTTAGTACTTTATTGTTTTGAGTTATGGTTGAATTCTGGTACAAGATTGGAACAGAATTCATAACATACTCATTTAGGGACGGCTGGGGAAAGCTGTGTCTGAGTGGAATGTTGCGGTTTGAAAAAGTTTTTCTTAAAATATTTTGTAAGATTATTTTAAATAATTTAAATGGTTGGAAATATAGATGGATATGTTTGTTACTTAACTTAGGAGTATTTATCTGTTTGATTTAATCTTATGATCCATAAACAAGATGGATATTTCCCTAAACTCATCTTGCCTTGCTCGGCAAGTAGAGAGATTTAAGGAAACTAGGGTTAAAGTCAACACGCTTATATATACTCATCTATACTCCTTAATTCCACATCTTTCTCCACGGATTGAAAGAAAGAATTTTTTGAGAGAAAACACAAAAGCATAAAAACCCTACATTGAGTCATATACAAGAGCATTTAGTCGAGCAAAATAACATTCTCTTATTAGCTTTTTGAAGCAAGGGTGAAAGAGGAAAAACTCATTGTTAAGGTAATCAACAGAGGGGTTGATAGCCAGGAGAGTGTTTGTGAGTTCAAACATAGTTGGACTTACGAGTGTAATTCAAGTGCGCATTCAGAGTTGAGTATGGGTGTGCTGGTTCCCGGAGTAGGGAAACAATAGGGTGTGTGTGTTCTTTGTTTCTTGGAGTAGATTAATAAAAGAACATAGTGTAGGAGGACGTAGCCTAGAGTTGGGTGAACCTCGTTAAACTTTGTGTGTCCTTTATATTTTTGTTTACATTCTGCTGCTTACAGTAACCAGCCCAACTGGTTCCTCATACTTAATCCGAAAAGAAGTCAAAAATAACCTAGGAGAACAGGACACTCAATTCACCCCCCCCCTCTTGAGTATCATAAAACCTTCATGTCACAAGAGAGATGCTTATCAATAATGTACTGCCATGCATAAGGGGAAAATGGTCAGAATGGCTGTCAAAGGACATTGAAATTCAATAGGATAATGCAAAAGCTCACATTAGTGACAATGATCCCATTTGGAGGGAAGAAGCATCAAAAGAAGGTTTCAACATTCACCTAATTAACCAACCAGCTCAGTCACCTAATTTCAAAGTCTAAGGACATTGATGATTTAATTGTGAAAGTGAAGGAGGCACATGATGACTTCGATCCAGTGAAAATGAGATATGCATGGATTACACTACAGTATTGCATGGTTGAAGCGTTGAAGGACAAAGGGGGTACAACTAYAGGATCCCACACATTAACAAGAGAAGGCTTGACAGAATGGGAGAATTGCAAGAACAACTTGAAGTAGAGGTGGATATCATACAGGAGGYTGTGGACTACCTTAATCAAATTGAAGTAGAGGAACAGATTAGGGCAGAACCAAAATTGGAAGATATGCAGTATTAAGTAGGATTAMGTATCAAATGTCACTTGTAAGATATGTAGTTGAAGGCCATTTGTTTATAGGAAATAGTTTGGCCAGTATGAAGAGATTGAAGTTTTTGGTAGTCTTTTAGGCTTTTTATTGTTGTGTATAAATGGATGAATGAAAATGAATTGTGATGGTTTTTGTGTTCAAAAAAGAATCCTCAGATGGTTGATCGTACATATGTAATTATGTGGTGTTCCACTAATTCAATCGATTAGTGTATGGTGTACAATTATTCACTAGAGTAGGTTGGGAGTTTGGAGGGATAACATAATGTAAGTTCAACAATGAGTTGAGTCTTCTCATTTGGATTGCAGGTATAGGGATCAAACAGAGAGGAATGCAGGACACAAGCGAGTAAATTCAAAACCCTCTAATATATTGAGGGCAGGTTTAGGGACAACTATCAATTCATCATTCATCATGGGATCCATTTGCGATTGTGGCATAGTTCCAAAGAGTCAGTAAAAATGGGAACATAGTGTATAAAACATAGTAGAGAAATCATAGTCAACATAAGTCAAACAGAAGTCAACAGGAAACAACAAATGAGTCTATAGTCCACAGATGAGTAATGTTAGTCCAACAGAGTCATTGATCATAGTCGAATACTAACAACTAAGTGGTTATCATAATCACAACATAATACAAAATACCAACCATACCTACTTAATCGAAGCATATAATATCTATTCATCAGTAATCAAGGCATCAAACATACTACTCATCATCAATTATTAAAGGCATCATATCAGCAATCATAAAGAATAGAGTTCAGAATATACAGGTGCTTAGTGGAAACAGGATAATCATCAAAGGCTTGTGGGAGGCAACCTGCTCCAATATGTCCAACAGGTTTGGAAGGTTCTCTTTGCACAACAGGGCATCAGAGATCAAGTTTCTCTGACTATAT
>SNQN01012430.1:0-15992 GCA_008642245.1 Bassia scoparia
CTTCTTGTAATATGAATGAGATTACTAGTGTGTGACTCTTATTTGGTTTGAAAACTTTAAATTTTGTTATTTGGAGACTTTTTAATTTGGATTTAAGTTTGATTTGTTTTTGGATTTTGTAGAATATTTTGTTGGATGTTAGTAGTTGATATTTGAAAGTTTGAACTTTGAAGATTTAGAATTTCAAACCATAAAAAAAACAAGTTAAATGAGCTCGAGCCCTTATACGAGCCTTTAAATGAGCTCGAGCCCTTAAACGATCCTTTAAATGAGCCCGAACCCTTATACGAGCTTTTAAGTGAGCTCGAGCCTCGAGCTCYTGCTCGAGCCGAGCTTTAATGTCGAGCTAACGAGCTCAAACTTTGAGGCTTGACGAGCTCGAGCCTCGAGCCTCGAGCCGAGCCTTCATATAAGTCTAACGAGCTCGAGCCGAGCCTAGCAAGGCTCGGTCTCGGCTCGGCTCGGCTCGTTAACAGCCCTAATGGTGTCTAATAGGACGTGTCTAAGGTTTGAAAACTAGTAATGGATAGAAATGTGACAAGTTAGGAGCGAAAATCCCAAAAAATCCCAAAAATGGCCTAAAATGTCAAGTATTTGCGTAAAATGGTCTTGTTTCGTTCTAACCGACTCAATCAACATCTAGGAAGTATAATGGTGTCTAATAGCACGGGTCTATGGTGTGAAATCTAGTAATGGATAGAAATGTAACAAGTTAGGAGCGAAAATCCCAAAAAACGCCCAAAACGGCCTAAAATGTCAATTTTTAACTCGTCGTGTCTAAACRCCTAAATCAAGATCTGAGAAACTCAAGTTAGTAAAATATGACATGAACGAGCTTAAAATACACGTAATACGATGCGTTTATAGAACTTAGGCGCGAAAACTCATAAAACGCCCCAAAATTTGCCTGTCAATGTTGTATTCTTTTTATTTGGAATTGGTTGCACTAACTCCATAATTTACAGGAAAAATATACGCAAAACCTTARTGTGTCTTAGGCTAGCAATTCTGAGGTGGATCCCAACAAGGTGTTCTTTGACACGGTTGGCGGGTTTCGTAAGGGGGAGGATTATGGTTTCGACAAAAATGGGGCTTCTCTCTATTATGAGAAAAGCTTGGGGCACGCCGGACCTAGCTATTCTGCGGTTTCCGCTAAACTGGATGAGATGTCTGCGCGTTTTGAGGCGTCAGAGCGCGCTCGGGCGGAGTTAGAGGAGAGAGACCGCGTTCGGGATGAGAGAGAGAGCGCCTGCGAGATGAAGAGCAGCATCGTTTAGTCGAGGATCACAAGAGGTAGGCGGAGTACATAGAGCAGATGAYGGCGTAGATGGACGCTTTCATGAGGCAGTTTGGCGACCCSTCTTCCTTTCCACGACGCCRCGACGACCGCACAGACGGTTCTGGCGCTTCTGGAGGATTCGTAGCGTAGTAGCAGTCCTTAGTTTACCATTTATTGTATTGTACGTTTTTGTTTGTTACATTTTCACTTGAAAATTTTGAAACCTAAAATGGGTTGATCTTGTGTATTGCGAATTATTTATATTAAATATACAATTTTATTTTGCATGTTTAACCGGTTTTATATTGATATATTATTAATTAGTTTATTTTTATAATTCTTTTTATATTTATTCGGTTGGTATAGCGTTTTGATTGTACAAAAAAAAAAAAATTAATGGGTTTACCGACCGATTATTCGGTCGGTAAACCCTCAAGGCCCTCCATTTTTTGGAGGGAAATAGGGGTTATCGACCGAATAATCGGTCGGTAATACCGATCGACCTCAAATCGATCGGTATTACCAACCTCAAATCGATCGGTATTACCAACCTCAAATCGGTCGGTATTACCGACCGATTATTCGGTCGGTATTACCGACCGATTATTCGGTCGGTAACCCCTATTTCCCTCCATTTTTTGGTCGTAGGAAATGCGTCAATAATCGGTCGGTAATCGGTCAGTAAACCCTTATCGACCGAATTTCGGTCGGTAACCGTGGTCGGCCGAAGCTAATTTTCTTGTTGTGGCGGTCGGTAAGTGTATTTTATTATTTTTTAAAATAATATCGATCGTTTAGCAGTCGGTAATTTGTTGTGAAGAAATTAAAAAAAAAAGAGAAAAAGTTGTCAGACATTGTCAGTCAACTTTCAAACTTTTTTTTAACGAGAACTTTCAAATCATTCAACAATCACAATACAATCATACAATAATATATTATTGCAAAACCAGAAAAACAATAACAATAATATATTCACACTATTTTAATTTACTTGCAAAACAACAAAAACAATAATAAAACCACAAACACTTTGTACTCTGTATTTCGGCCCTTAGGCCATATCTATTTTAATGCTTTCCCTCTCTTAACCGAAATAATAAAATAAATAACAATAACAAAACCACAAAAATATTATACTTGCAAAATTACAAAATATAGATGCTATTTTACAAAATCCCTATAACAATATTTACACTAAAAAATGGGGATTATTCCTTTATTTTTACAAATCTCAACCCTAGAATCAACCACACCCACCTTTGAATTTTCCAGAACTTCACCTTCAAGTGACAAAAAAAAAATCAAAATAAAATCAGGAAAATGAAAACGAATAATTAAAAATTAATACTAAAATAAAAAAAATCAATCATAGTATTAGATTAAAATCATTTAATGAAATTTTTTTGCTGATGAAAACGAATAATTAAAAATTAAAACAAAACTAAAAAAAATCATATCAACAATCAATACAAAAATATGGAAAAACTCAACACACAAAATAAACGAAAAATAAAAGAAAAACCTAGATCTAAATGAAAATGGAAAATTAAAGAAAAAAAATCTGAAAATCATTTACCAATTGGAAATATTACCAATCCGAAAATCTGAAATTAAAGTCACGGTCATTGTCGATCGGTGTTGGTCGATAATTACCAACTGGAAATATTACGGTCGACAATTTCGATCGGRCGAAGCTAATTTCTTGTAGTGATAATCCTTATAAGATTATCTCTCCTCCGATGCTTTAATTAGTAAGTACAWGTGTAAGAGGGGGAAATTAGGCAAGTAAATAAGAGTTCAAGGAATAATCTTGATTAACCGTGTGACTAGAGCAATTTTCAATGATTACGTAATGATTATCACACCTCCATGAGGGGTATTTATAGAGTTTTGGATGAGACAGTTAGTCAATCATATTGTACCAAGTGTCACGATCTCACTTTTCGAAAAAGGGCATTTCCCCCTCCAATGAAGGGTGTAGATTTATTCGTCTTTATTACATTAGGCCTTCATTTTCCATGGGACATTGATGATACATGTCCATTCCGTACATGCCCTTTGTGAGGCACGTGGCCGTGTTCCTTTTGGCACTTCGTGTGCTATGCATTCACTAGGCCATTTAGGCCTCGGAAACATCAAGCTTTATGCACTTTGTCTTTAGATAAATGAARCATATTTATTATTTTTCATCTATCATATTAAATAAAAGTTTAATCATTATGTAGATTATTCCCAAAATTAACTTTCCAACACACAGTTTCAAGTAAAAATTGTATTATACTGAACTTATTCTCGTCAACTGAATTTTATTGAACTAAACTTATTTTTACCGAACTAAACTTATTTTTACTGAACTGAACTTATTTTTACTATACTGAACTTATTTTTATTAAAACCTTAACAAATTAGGATTAAACTTATTTTTACTAAACTGAAATTATTTTTATTGAACTGGACTTATTACTACTAAACTGAACTTATTTTTTCTGAACAGAACTTATCTATACTAAAAGTTATCTAAATAAGTTGACAAGAACGGGCCTAACTCATATTTTTAAATAAAGATTCATTTTTTCTTAAGTTTTTAGCGATTCTAAACAAGACAAACAAATGAGAGCCGAAGGAGTAATTAAAGATTAGAGATTTTGTGGCAGTGCACCCTTTTTAGTTTTTTATTGTACGGGGCAGGGATGTTCTTTAATTAAGGAAGAGTTAAAACCCGAGTGAAGCGAGTCGGCAGAACGAGTTTCGCAATTTTCGGATTGGGTTTCTCTGTTTTCACCAACCATCATCATAAAAAACCTACACATCCCCCACATTTGTACTCCTTTTCTTCTTTCCTCTTGTTTGAGAGAGAGAGAAAGCAATCTTCTTCTTCGGCTTCTTCGTCATTCTAAACGATTACTTCGTCCTTCATTTCATCATCTCAACAATTTCCTGCAACAAAATCAACAACCCCAGAAATTCAGTCATAGCAAAAAGGCAGGAAAAATGTCTCACGCAGTGTTCCAAGCAGCACAAATCATGCCAATTAACACCCAAATTCCCACCAACAAGTCTCTCCTCACAAAACCCACCATCTTACCAATGATTACTTCTTACCCAATTTCCCTTAAATCAAGAAAGTCTTTCTTTGTCAAAGATTTCGCATCTTCTCCTCCTCCTCCTGCCGTTGATGGCGAGTCTTCTTCAGTTGTTCATTTGGAGCGCTGCTTAGTTGTTGATTCTTCGCCTTCCGCTTCGCTTGCCCCCTCTATGAAGGGCCAATACGGTGCGTTTGGCGCTGTTACTTTGGAGAAGTCTAAGCTTGATATGACCCAGAAGCAAACTCAATCTAGTCCTGAGGTTTTTCATCATCCCTTTTCCTTTTTTTTTTTCTCTTTTGGTCACAGTAATAATTGGGATATAATGGGGAAATTTGGTTTTGGAATTTTTTGATATGTTGCTGCAAAATGATTATTTTGAAGTACTTATAAAGGTTCTGTGATTGTTTCTATTGTATTATTGATGAATGATTGCTTGTGTAATGAAGTTGTGCTTGTTGTTTCGAAATATGGATTGGTTTATTGGTTCAATGTGTTCTTATGTAAGGTTTGAGGTTGTTCTCTGTATGTGATAAGAAGTTGGTTAATTGCTTGTCACCTTATGGCGAAATAATTGGAGAGTGATGATTAAAGGCCTTGATAAAACTGTGAAGTTGGTATTTGTCTGTCTTTCATGTTGGTTAAGTATGGACGTGCTGTTTCTATTGAGGGAGGAACTAAAACATCTTAAAATGAATTTTTCTCCCCATAAGGTGTAATTTTCTGTRCCRGCCCTAGGGTCCTTATTTCCTTAAAGATCTCCCGAGGTGATGTATGGGGTACCTAACAGCAGTAACATCATTTCTTTTGTGGGAAACGTCCAGGGTTTAATAGGGGGGATTGTAATCTGGTGGTGCAGTTGAGATTTAATACCATAACTAGTATGTTTTGCTCGGGCATTGCCTGTGTCGATAATAACAATAAACATATATGTATAATATTTGTGATTGAATAATTACTCTGTATTTGATATTGTTTCTAATAGTTTAATTACACATAAACATTGTTAACAATGCTCTGAAGACAATAATAAATTGTGGTTGAATTGGTAAGTGGGTAGTTTTCCGTAACATTAATTGATTAGTTGATCTTAGGTTCGAATTTTACTATAAACGTTTTTTAATTGCATAGTCAAAACCTAATCCTATGTGGAAAAATGCATACATGGTGCAACTCTGGTGAAAGAAGAATGCTTGCATGGTAGCTTATGTGTCACGAATACAAATGCTTGGCACTCCTTTTAATATATTTGTATAGATGTCTCCACAAGAACCCTACTTTCGCCACCACCTTTAAYTCCACACCCTGAAGCCTTTCTCAAGTACCTGTGTCTACCCTTGTGGGATCCTTGACACTCTTACATGGATATGACACTTGGACACTTCATTTTAAGCTAAAATCTTGGCAATTTTTTGTAAATTAGTCGAGTCGGACACTTGGACATGGAGCCATTCCATGTCCGACATGGGTACACGAGTCCAAGTAACATAGATCACAAACTACACTTCTGTCCTCTTTCCTCTAAAAATGACCTTCATATGTTTGTAAATCATGAAAAAATATGACACTTTTTGAAGGTTTTTCTGCGAATCGTGCAATTATATGGATTCTGATCAAAGCCATATTTATGGGTTGTTCAATTTTAACATTTTTTCAATTATATTACAAATTTAGCAACCATAGTTGAAGGCTTGAAGGCGCTCATTGAATTGTTCGGTCATTTTTTTTTGTCCAATAAAAAAGAAAAAAGGATAAAAATAAAAGAAAATTCCATGCTGCTTAATTTCTTTCTGATATTTAAATATAGATTCATGCATCTTCTTCACTGTTAACATGTTGAAGTTTGGATATCCCCACGTATATTGCTGGTTCTTTACTTTTTAGTGATAGCAACAACAGAATTAGCTTGGTTGCTGGACGTTGGCTACTATAGCCACAAACAAGGTATAGAAATTTAAAAAATGATTAGAGTATTAATATTCTCTGGTAATTTTTGTGTGATTCTGAGTTGAAATTTTTTCTGCCATTCTCACTCTCACCATGATGTACTGATGAGTTTGAACAAATTTAAAGCCAAGGATGCTGTATATGCTACAACAATAAATGTCATAGAATAACTCATGGTAGACTGTGTTAAGCTGAATATGATTTGCATTTGAAGAAAGTTTAGTTGTGACCAAATTACATTATTGATGGTTTGATGCAACTTTCTATGCCTGATGTTTCAGTTAGTCTTTCTCTTTCTCTGTCTACTACAGATCGAGAACATCTTTTTTCAAGAAATAAAGTTCGAAGGTTATGGTGAGAGAGAATTAGAGGGTGTCAATGAAAGTCATATATATTGTTTCCTAGTATATTGTGCAATCAAATCACTTCAGTCAGTATTGATTTACTAGGTCTTAAGCTACCAAGTTTTTGTTGCATTATGTTTTTAGACTCACGTTTATCATAATTCTCTTAAAAGCTACCGGAAGGGAAAGAAAACGATCCCATTTATGGTTCGCGTTTGGAGTTTACCATTCATGCTTTGAGAAAATATTAAAAATTCTTCAGTACATATAAGAACAAATATAGTCATTTTGGGTTCTCTCAGATTTGTTCCATTTAGCACTTTTTAAATATCCGATATAAAAAATAGGGAATTTCCAAGTTGTACCATTGTGTTTTTGCGATTTCCATTTGATACCACTATTTAAAAATTAATTCATTTGGTACCATTATTTCAATGTCCTGATTCATTTCATAAACTAAGTTACATTATACCTAATGACACCTTAACTATGGTTAGGCAAATTGACAATTACCTTCTTTTTAACCCCTAACTAATTACCCACCTAAACAGCCACCTTAGCCACCCCGAAACAGCCCCAATTACAACCATTTCAGCCCCTAATTCACTCACAAACTGCAGCCCTTTACCCTTCCAAAATGCAGCCACAAACCACCCACTTCTACCACCAATTTCAGCTCATAGCACCGTCCAAACCAGCCACTCACAGCAGACCAATTACACGCACTTACAGTTATAAGCGAGCGAAGATTTTACGAACCGAAGCGATAGTTCCGAATTCTTGAGCGGTCGCTGCAATTTAACAAGTGACCGCTTCGAATTTCYAAGCATTCAATTGCTATTGCTCTGCTTTCCTCTGTTTTGTGCGGCACTTCTATGCTGTTGCGATGTTGATGATGATGCGTTGATGATGATGATGGGATGATGGGATGATGATGACCGTATGATGGTGATAAATTCCACTTCAAGCCTGCTACAAATTGTATAACAAATCAGCAAAAATTTCACATATAGCCTGGTGTAAATAACAAATCAGCCAAAATTACACTTGCAGCCTCAAATTCCACCTTAACAAATCAGAAGAATAACCTGATGCAAATACAAATGCACAAAAATGTGCTGCAATTACAAATATCAGTTTAAGGCAAAATTTAACCAACACAACCAGCATAACAAATCAGAAGAAAATTCAAAAGGAAAAAAAAAGGAAGATGAGTTGAGAGTAATTAATTTGGGTTTTTAGGGTGGGTAATTAATTAGGGGTTTGGTTTGTGGGATCAAAAGGAAGGGAATTGTCAATTTGCCTAACCATAGTTAAGTTGTCATTAGGTATAATGTAACTTAGTTTATGAAATGAATTAGGACAATAAAAAGGACAATAAAATAATGGTACCATATGAATTAATTTTTAAATAGTGGTATCAAATGGAAACCGTAAAAATACAATGGTACAACTTGGAAATTCCCGAAAAAATATTATTGGTGAAAGAAGTGCATTTACGTGCAAAGTTAAAGAGGGATCAACTATAGGGAAAGGAGTGAGTACTTTAAAACAACAATTTTGCTTTTTGATATGTTCATCTGAACTAAGATTACCTAGGCGACTAGTTCTTATAGTCATGTTGTGTAGTCAGCTAGTCTCATAGGCTGCTTTGATGCCATCGGTAWAAGACAAGAGGAGAGCCTTCCCAAAAGCTAACTCAAGGGAAGGAGAGCTCATAAACCCCACTTCAACCCCCCTGTATGATCAATGTGGGATTCAAGTGCCATACCTTGGAACCTTGCAATGGACAATCCAATCCTATTACAGTTTGCTTAAATTACGAACTGCCACTTTTGCTTTGTGGTGGTGTTTTTTTATCTTGAAGATTTCACCATCATTACCTTTCAATTTCTCTGGAATTGCTTTGAAATATTAGTTGTTGGACTTATCTGGATGTCTTATCCATGTAGATAGTTGAGGAATTTAATTTAATTAATTGTTAGTGAAGAACATAATAATTTCAAATATAAATAGGTGAATAACTGAGCATATATGTTTCCTGTACAGCTGGCAACAGGTGGAGGTGGTGGTGATATCGGAAAGAAAGTTAATTTTGGCGGTGGAGATGGTGGTGACGATGGTGGAGATGATGATGATTACTTTGATGACTTCGATGATGGTGATGAAGGAGACGAAGGGGGACTTTTCAGGAGACGTATTGTTTTCCAAGAGGTATCCAAATTATTATTTCTTACAAGACTGCATTACAGCATTTGCTTCTATGAGACAAGTCTGTACTTAATTAAATGTCCTCTGTTGAAATGTTTCAGCTATTTGATCGGAAATTTCTAGATGCTGTGTTAAATGAATGGCAGAAAACAATAATGGATCTTCCAACTGGGTTAAGGCAAGCATTTGAAATGGTGACTACCTTTCTCCTTATATTATTTTACTCATTATTCTTTTAATAATTGAATTCCACCATTATGATTTGGAATTTATTATTTGCTACAGGGTTTGGTTAGCTCTGCTCAAATGGTTAAGTTTTTAGCTATTAATTCCAGACCAAACACAGTCAGAACTATTGCACGTAGCCTTCCTCAGGAATTATCAAGAGCTTTTATTGGGAGGTAAATGTCTTTTTACATTTTAATTTTATTATGGAGTATGACAAATTTGTATTTTGTTTATTAGTTAGATTTATTTTTGACAATTGTATATTTTTAAGTATTAACATTTACTTTGTTTCATATCTTGTGCAATTTTATGCTAGCTACCATATTTTTATTTAATTTTTTTTAAAATTAAATTTTGTGTTACTAGAATTGGTGTTAAGAATCTCAAAATTCTGTTGGCTGTAAGTTTGCATATAGTTCAAAGTTCTTGTTTTGCTCCATTGATTTTTCTCTTCAGATATATCTTCTTTGTATGACCAGCCAAGTATTAAAAATTACTCACTGTATTTTAAAAGGCTTGTCATTTTATATGTTCTCTCTGCATCTTTTAATTGTTGCGCAATGCTTATATGTTGTGACAGAAGGAGGTGGAGAGTATCTATCTATTTAAATCGAACCATATTGTGATTTACAAGGTTGTTCCCGTTTGTAAAGATGGCACAAATGTCTTCTAGAGAGTATATGCTTGATCACCTATTTATTAGAGTTTTCATAGATGTGAGTTATAATTGAGATTTGCGCAAATTATTCATGGAAGTAAAAGTGAACAAGTGAGCTTGTGCACCTAAACAAGGTGGGAGGACGGTATTTACTTTTCTCAATCTTTGTCAAGAAGATGTCTATATATTTCCTCCGTTTTTTTAAAAAAAGCCTCACTTTGGTTTTTGCGGTTTTTTGAGGCAAAATTTGGTAGAGTGATGAGGTGTGAAGGTGGGGGCCAAAAAAGAGGAATAAAGAGATTAAAGTAAGTGTAGAAAAAATAGTATTTTTTTGTGGTCCCTACATAAAAGAGAGAAGAATTAGTATTTTAATTTTGGTCCCCARTACAAAAAAGGAAAGAAATGAAAGTGAGACATTTAGGGTCCGTTTACATTAACTGAAATGAACTGAATAGAGCTGAAGTGAACTGAATTATTTAACTTATGATAAATATTGTGAATTATTGATTAATATTGTTAATTATTTATATATTGTGAGATGGCGACATGGTTCTGATATGTATCATATATTTTTCTTAAAGCATATGTATATCAAATATTGTTATGTATCATATATTGTGACTTGTGAGCCCTGGTATGTATACCATTTGTATTCTTTTTTTATATTTTATTTCATTACATCCCAAAGCCCAACTCACACTCGACTGCTGCTTTTAATTGATGACCTTCTTGTTGATCAATTAATATAGATAACAACTTTCTTGACGTTACATCATTTCAAATTCTTTCCATCGTCTATTTATACTGTAATAGAAGCAAATATTTAATATAAAAAATGAAAAACAACTAACAATAACAATAAAAAAATGAAACCTTACCACGTGATTACGTAATGCAACAAGACAAGAAGAAACAAAGGAAGATTTTAGATTGTAATGAGTATTAAACATTTGCACTATTTATAGGCACATTGAAAATTAAAAATAGTTGAAAATTAATTGTATTTGTGGTTGAATAACAATTGTAATTGTATGGTTGAAGATTAATTAAAATATGGTTGAGGAGTAATTGTATTTATGCAGTTGAAGATTAATTAGAATATGGTTGAAAATTAAATGTATGTGTATGGTTAAAAATTAATTGTATTTGTGGTGGAAGATTAATTAAAATATGGTTAAAGATTAATCAAAATATGGTTGAAGGTTAATTGTATTTGTAATTTAAGATTAATTAGTTAGTAAAATCATTAAGCTGAACTTAGCTGAACCGAACTGAACTGAAAATAAGCTAAAGTAAACATACCCTTATTATGAAACATCCCAAAATAGAAAGTGAGACATTTTTTAAGAAACGGAGGAAGTATATGGTTTTAAGAGGGTTGAATGTTGGTGTTATGTGGATGAAAGGACTTTAATTGAGCAAGTAATTGTGGTGGGTTGCATCCAAGTTAATTCATTATGTGTTAGAAAAAGATAGTTCATTGAGATACAAGTTGGTCTCTCCACAATACTTGAYGCAGTGAGTGTGTGTTGATCAACCATTTTTCAGGTAAACTGCATATTATTATCTTTTGTGGATCAATAAAGTGGATGGCAACTTGCTTCGGCTTATTGGTGGATTGGATGGAGTAACTGAAGTGTCAATTGCAAAGATTTTATTATGATTTTGTGATTTGCTTTTGGGACAGGAACTAATGCCTTTGGATTTAATCAGTGTTACTTTTTTAATTAGGATCAATGAAGTTGTATGAGAATGGGGTTTTGATTTTATTGGAATGGAAAGGGAATAATTAGTAAGCCTCATATAGGGTCCCACTACAATTTGGGAAGGTGAATTTCACACCATTGTAGACTTGCAGGTGTTTAAGGTAAGTTTGTTACTGGTGGGTAGGGGAGGCCAGGATCTCAATTTCATATTTCCAGCATGCCCTATCTGAACATCTGTAATTGCAATTGAATGATTGAGTTTCCTAAGTGATTCTTAGTCAACAAAACCTGCTCTTAGTTATACTTGAAATACTTTTTTGTGAGATTTTTTGTCGTATAATTAAATTTTATTGGTTTCTAACAACTTCATTACAATAGCAGTGATAGATATCTGAATTTTGAAATACTGTTGAAATGAGTGTAAATGGATAGGTGAGAACAGTTGTGGTGTTGTTGTAAGACAACTGGTAGTAGTACAAAACCTTTTGGTGTGGCAGCATTGTATGATGTAGCGGTTACCTTTTGGTTTTAAGAATTAGGAATTAAGTTGAAGTTTGATATGTACTAGGGGAGCCATGAATTACCCACTAAGAAAGAAGAAAACAAGAATAAGAGAGAGGGAATCCCTGCACCTTTTTTTTTTTCCTAATTTTTTCTGTTATTAGTGCTAGTTTACACATCTATTGCGTTCATAGATTCTCTATGTTCTTGAAAAGTGAATATATTTTTTGATTCTTTTTTTATCGAGAGTGAGGCTCTCGATCGGAGGGAGTGGAGGAGGAAAATTTATGTGGATGACCTCCCGGAATAATCACATTTGGTTCATGTTAGCCGACCCCACATATGGGATTAAGGCTATGATTGATTGATTGATTGATTTCTACAGGATGATTGCAGATCCAGCATTTTTATATAGACTTCTTCTGGAGCAGGCGGCTACTATTGGTTGTTCTGCWTGGTGGGAATTTAAGAGCCGCAAGGATAGGTAACTTCACTTTCCCATGCTTTCAATATTGTATATGAAATAATTGACATCCAAATAATTTCCTTTCCTGCTTTCCCCCTTCCCTTGAGTCTGATTATTTAGGTGCTGCTATAAGTGTCTGTGTTTTGATGACTGCAGGATAAAGAACGAGTGGGATTTAGCTCTTGTTAATGTACTGACAGCAGCAGCATGCAATGCTGTTGTTGTCTGGTCACTTGCACCTTGCCGTTCATATGGAAATACATTCCGTTTTGATTTGCAGAATARGTTGCAAAAGCTCCCAAACAATGTTTTTGAAAAGAGCTATCCTCTCAGGGAATTCGACATACAAAAGAGAGTCCATTCATTTTTCTACAAGGCTGCACAACTGTGTTTTGTAGGACTTACTGCCGGTGGAGTGCAAGGTGCTCTGTCTAATCTATGTGCCAAGAAAAAGAATGACAGGTTAACTATCTTTTATTGAATGCAACTTTTTGTCACACAAGCATAACWTCTTGTTCTGTGGTATATTTATTAAAGCTCTATTTTCTCCAGGTTGTCTGTGACAATGCCATCTGTTAGGACTAATGCACTAGGCACAGGTGCCTTCCTAGGTCTTTATGCTAATTTGCGTTATCAGCTGCTCTTTGGTATAGACAGAGGGTTATCCAGCTACTTTGATGTAATTGGAGTAGCGCTATTCTTCAGCACAGCTTTAAGGTCTGTAGACGCATCTGCTGCTCTTATTTTTCTAATTTTTGGTTTGAACTTTGAAGTCTTGAAATTCAAAGCATATGACTATGAACATGTTACTTGGTTGAACTAACTTTCTTTAAATATTCTTGTATATCGGAATTTAGGATTGAGCTCTTTTGAATTTTGATATAGGACTTAGGATGTAAGGTAATGCTTGGTTTAATCTCAAATTTGACTTCCAATGTTCACTGCTAGTTATTGCTTCACCACATTTGTTTACCAAGTGGTGCTTTGATCTCTCTGAATTGTCAAAATTCATTGTTTGTACCGTGGTTAAGTTTTGATTGATTTTATTAACCCTAAAGTGCTTGGTTTTTTTTTAAATTTTTTTTTATTCTTTTGTTTCTGTTTTGGTTTTGTATTTATGATGCAATAACAACACTGGACTACTTTAGATTAAACTTGTGATCAACTATCTACACGTCTCTGTTTCTCAATGTTTTTGTTCTTAATTGTTTATTTCCACTGCGTGCAGGATTATGAATGTGCAAATAGGAGAAACATCAAGATTAGCATGGCTTGGGATAGAGGCAGATCCACTTGTTCAATCAGACAACCTTATGAAGGCTTACAGCCGGGCTCCTGAAGCCAATGTTTCAAATCAGGGTTCCACTTGGTTATTCTCGAAAAACACCATTGTGTCGGGTCTTGGTTTTCTTGGGCTTCCACAAAGTAATAATGGTGAATCTGCTGACGATACTCCTAAGCCTCGGAGGAAACGTGTTGTCAGAAAGAAAGTGACTACGGCATAGTCCTTTCAAAATCAAGTTCCAAACCATAAAGTAGCTAGCTAGCTCTGGAGAAGCATCGTAAGCTGACTCTATTTACACTTGGGCTGTTTGTGTGGCACTGATGCAAGGACGAGCAAGTTGTGTGTATTGCATGAGTTTTAGTGTTCTTACGTTGAGATGCTGTATATCCTGCGCTAAGTTTCGCGTTGATAAAAAATGTTGGGACTATAAGATGGTGAACCAGTGTAGAGATTAGTATTTTGAGCACCGTGTGAGCTTTCTGAGAATTTTTTTTTTCTTCGTCTGTATTCTTACAGTGTGAGATTGCCTAGCGCGTATGCCTTTATTGTTTTCCTGTACAATGATTACATAATTGTTTATTAATTCTGCAAGGAGCATTGCTGTAAACTTTGTTCGAGTTGTTATTTGTTAACCATTTATTATTTTGTCATGTTATGCGTTTTATTTATGGAAAGTTGCTCGAATCTTGATTTGGTTTGGAGTCTAAAGTAAATTTTTTAAAATAAAATAAAGTGTATTGTTTTTCTAGTTAATATGAGTTTATGATTGTATTTAAAAGAAAAGTTTGCTAAAAAATTTTTACGTTCCTCCGTATGCGCTAAAAATGCAACAAAAATGTTGCAGACTTAGGAAAACTTCTAATAAGTTATAAGGCTGTTTAAAAAGTAATATTAAGGTAATGATGGGGAGAAGACCATTCAACATCAGCCACCACACAACAATTATTGAATCTAAACCAATCAGCCGAACAACTCCAAATTATTGAATTTAAGCCACCATCAACCAGTCAGAACCGTACCAACACTACACGTCGGCACCTCACCAAAATGTGCACCACTGCTACTTGACACCCTCACCAAACAACTCGCGACAGGTGACACGCCCAACGAACCCCAATTTTTGACCCCATAGGGTTCGAGAATTGGGGACGAAGGACTTTCAATTATTGGCGAACTTGCCAAAGTTTCGTTCGAGTGCCAGAAATTAGTCAAGATTGTTCGACATGGTTGAATTGCCAGATTCGCTTGGCTTGCCAAAAATGTTCGATTTGTAGGTTGATATGGTCCGGTTTCCCAGTTTCGTTGTCGAACACCACGAATAGGGTTCAAGACCACGATAAGGTCAATTTCTCGTTGGGGGGTTGGTCGTGGCGATTATCGGCGGGTGTTAATGGTTGTTGGCAAGCCGTGGAGGTTTGGCGGGATAGGAGTTTGGTGGTAGTGAAAATAGGAGTGTGTGTGGCTGGTGTGGTTGTGCGGTGTGTTAAGGCGAGGGGTGGTGTATTTTGAGTGTTTAAGTTAGTATTTATTATTTAGATGTATGTTGTAATGTGATTAAGATTGTTAATATGTGTGTTAAGATATTTAGTAGGGTAAATCATATTTATATGCTAAAACTTACTAATAATGGGAAAACAAATTTTGTTGCGGTTTATTTGTGATATTTCTAAATGAAATTTGTTGCGTTTTTAGGATTCGGAGGAAGTATATATGATTCATTGTGGGAGAACATGGGTGTAAGAGTACACTGATTGACTGGGTGATGTAGATAAACCCAATTGATGTGTTTAGGTTATGGTTCAGTTCAATTGGTATTAACGATTGTATATCCCTATTCTTTTTACTTGACCATTTCCTTTTTGGGAGTCAAGTTAGAACTTTGGCAATTTTTTTGGCAAATTTATAATGCTGAATATATAGTCAAAGTGAGATGTGTTAGATTCGTCTTAATGTATAGTTTATTATATAAATTTTTAAGTTTTAAACATAAATTTAAGTATTAGTAGTCAAGTTGTGTCTTGAAGATGCTGCAAAATGAAATGTAGTGGAATAAAAAGAATGGAGGGGAGTATTGTATTAAAAAAAGAGTCATATTAGATAAGAAAATTCAGATCGGAATAGAACCAATCAAATAAGAAAAATTTAGATCAGATCTGAAAATACTAAAAATTAAAAACAACTACAAAAAGTTCACATCAGATCTGAAAAATTCATATCAGATCAAAAAAATTTAGATAAGATCAAACCAGATAAGAAAAATTCAGTTCAGCTTAGATAAAAAAAA
>SNQN01012432.1:0-15980 GCA_008642245.1 Bassia scoparia
GGCTATCAGCAGCTGCAGGCATGGGTGGACCTACGTAGCTAGTGCCACTGCGAAGGGTGATCGCATTGACACTATCCTTCGGTTGTTGCGTTTGTGAAGGAAGGGCACCCTGCTGCCTTTGCGCAGTAGAAGCAGCCAATTGCGCCACTTGCGTATCCAACTGCTTGTTATGAGTGACTAAGGACTGAATATCCTTTGACATCTGCAGCATCATATTTTTCAACTCGGCCATAGCTGGATYAACGACGGCCTGCTGCGGCTGTTGCTGCTGATTGTACTGTTGATTGTATTGCTGCTTCTGATGGGGGGGCTGATATCGAGGCTGGTACTGTTGTTGTTGTTGCGGCAGCTGTTGCTGCTGTGAAACTGGTGGAGCATTTAACACATTGTAGCTCTTGTAAGACAGATATGGATGATTTCTCATGCCTGCATTGTATGTGTTGGAGTATGGATTGTTGGGACGATTCTGAAACGCACATACTTGATCCATAGGAATTTGACATCCACCAGTTAGATGCCCCATTCCCCCACAGTTATCGCAATACATTTTATTCGGGCCTGAGACAGCTGCAATTGAAGCTGATCAACTCATATTGATGCCATCCAACTTCTGATTGATGGCTGATATCTGAGCTGCTAATAAAGTGATCTGATCGACCTCATGCTTGCCCGTTTTCTTCGTCACACCTCGAGGATTGCCATATTGAGCATTGTGATTGGCCATCTCCTCAATTAGTTTCCATCCAGCATTGACTGTCTGACTCATGAACCTCCCATTCGCTGTAGAATCGAGAATAATACGAGATTCACTGTTCAAACAATTATAGAAAGTCTGAACCAAGAGCCATTTCTCTAGACCGTGATGAGGACACATTCGATGTAATTCTTTGTATCGCTCCTATGCCTCATATAAGGTCTCATCAACATCTTGCATAAAGTTAGTGATTTTACTACGCATTTGAGCAGTCTTCTCTGGAGGATAATACTTCTTGTAGAAAGCAAGAGAAAGAGCATCCCATGAATCAAAAGCGGTTACATCAAGACTGTTCAACCATAATCGAGCTCTGTCCCGCAATGAGAAAGGGAATAGCATAACACGAAGGTGATCAGGCTCAACACCAGCATGCTTAACAGTACCACAATATTGGAGGAAATTAGAGATATGCAAGTTGGGATCCTYAGTCGCATTCCCTCCAAACTGATTGCGCTCGATCATATTCAACAGCGCAGGCTTATGCTCAAAGTTGGCTGCCGCTAGAGTAGGCAATGCCCTATAACCTGCGGTAATCGTCATTCCGACTAGGCTGCGAGTAGTCCATGAAGAGAGCATTCTGGTTGTGCTGCCATCTCTTCAGGTTCAGGATCAGAATGGACTACTACGTGTTTGCACTGAATGTGACTCTTCCTCCTCTAATCGTCTCGTAATAAGGGGTTCGAAAACTGATGAGAGATGGTAGAATCTGAAAAATCCAACCGCCTCACGGAATTCTTCCGCCTATGGTAAGTTCGCTCCACCTCGGGATCGTATGGAATCAAATCCGCAAAGTCGGGAAGACCTGCGCATAAACAGAAGCAAACTGCATGGCGATCGTAAGTACTGTCCTGAAGAACAAATGAATTGTTCTTCAAGACAATCACAAAAAAAATAGTCTAGACTCAAAACAATTAATCAATAATAAGCCGTTTCCCCCGGCAAGCGCCAAATTTGACAGGATCCGTATCCACGAGGAAACAACAACTACTGATTAATTGAATATAAGCATCTAAACTAGAAAAAGAAGCGTTGATTTGTGATTAAGACTACTTTAAAACTAATGACTACGATTAATGGAAGAGATTAACTATATGATAAAAGAATCTAGAGCTATGGTTCACTATAGCAGTAATTCACAACAATTTGGCATCAACAATTCATACATGGCATAATCAAACAGGATTAAAGTTCTCTGAATCAATTAAACCATAGAACTAACTCCTAACCGTATCTCTCGACCTAGGAAAGTCTTCGTTCTACATCTGACCTATTTGAGTTGATCTGTTCTAAGTCTCAATCGCTAGATCTAGAGACTTGTGACTAATCAGATTTAAGCAATTAAGTCGGGCCCTACGAAATTGATTAACATGAATAACAATCTAATAGGAATTTAATTAAAAGCCAAGCCATGAATTGCATCAACCAATTATAACAACATACTGCTATAGATCCCCAATCGCTCTAGAAATAAAACTATCTCGCTCATAGTGAAATTAAGCATGATGATTGTGATGTGGAAAAACATAATTAAAGCAAAGAACAATTCAAAATAAAACCCTAAAAACAATTCTAAGCAATAATCAAAAGCATAAACAATTGGAAAGCAATAAGAAAACGAATTAAAGGAAGAATTGGATTACCAAAGATTGGTTGCAATTGATGAATGAATGATTGAATTCTATTGAAAAGCCAAAAACTAGGGTTTAACAATACGTAATTGAGTTCTCTGTATTTCTCCCTCTAACTAGAAATAGAATAAAAGATGATGATAGAATCAAAGATATCTTTTAGAAATTAGGATTTCTCCTCTTAAATCATCTTGCTAATTTCTAAATTAAATCCATAGTTGCTTAATTACAAGATTGCCATCCTCATTAAATCACAAGCTAAACGAATAAGCAGGCCAAAAACGCGGACCTCAAACCGATCGGCTTTGGATTGAACGATCGGTTTGGGCTTCGGATCTCCATATCAGCCCAATTCCGCTTGATCTAAGACTCGTGCTACATCCGTAAAGCTCCGTAGTGATCCCAATCAGCCCAAAATGATCCAAAAGCATTGAAAGATCCTGAAACTAATCAAAACACTTAAATCACGTCCAAATTAGTAGCAACAAGGCCTTTAGGAGGCCAAAATCATCTATAATGACATGAGAATGAGGGGGAAAATCATACAATAAAACAATACATAAATCAGGCTCCGGGTAGGGTCGTTGAGTATAAAAACCGAATCGGACACTCTCAAAATACAATTTATAATTGATACCACTAACTATATCCTAAGCATAGGTAGTAAATAAGGGGGTCGATCCACTGGAAAGGTAAAAAAAGTGTCTAAATCCTAACTACACTAGCTTGGCAAGTAAACTTACTTTGAAAGGGGGAAATTGAATTAAGACTCAGCTAATGGAAACTCTTGAATTAAGATTTGGGAAAAACAAATAGTCTAAAACACCTAGGAGAAACTAGTGTCACCTTGTATAGTTAAGGAAAATCCAATCAAAGAGTGTGTTCCACTCCATTAAATGGGTGATTGCAATCATTGTTTGGAAATATGATCAATATTAATCTCCCAAGTCAATTCACCCTCTCAATCCAAGTTCAAAACCCAAGTCCCCTCAAGCTATTACCAAATTTAGCAATGAAGAATCAAACCAATGCCCAAGTCAATCCTCACAATCCTTGCAAAGGGTTGAATCAAGCACCTCTCACCCCAACAAGACAATGGGTGGCTAAATACAAAGCAATAAGGTTTGAGAAATCACAATTTAAGGCAAATATRGTGATTGAAGAGAACAAATTATATCATCTTGGCATTGTAAAGATTATTGAAGGGACAACTAGCTCTCCTAAGCTACTACACTACTCACACAACATGATTACAACTTGAATAGCAAGAAAAACAAAGGAAAAACATGAACAAGAAGCCATTAAAGCAAGGAATTACAACAACAAAAAGGGTTTCAAAGAATACTACTTAAAAAGAACTACTCCAAAACAAGCAAAATTATAACCAAAACCTTCACAAACACAAGGGGAAACAAACTTGAAGCAAAAGAACTCAAAAGTAAAAGTATTAAAAATACCCACAAAAACTTGCAAAAACAAAAATCATACAAAACTAAGAGCAAACAACAATAAAACTGAAATTAAAAGTAAAGAAATCCAATTACCTCGAAATTTTAGGTTAAAAGCATATAAGAATTGTAAGATTTGAGCAAGAAATGAAGAAACTAGGGCAAAATGAAGAACTTGAAGCTATTCTCTAATGGTGGATTAAAGGAAGAAGAAGAAGATGAAAAGAAATCTGAAAACTACTCTCTATTCTATGCTATGTTCTCATTTTTACTTAGTTTCTCTATCCTAAAACTATATATACAAAGCCCAAAATACAAGCTCATATAATTACAAGTTTGCCATTACTAATTTACACATGTGCTTCAAAGCTTCCTCCAAGTCGAGTCAACAAGAAAAAGTCAACGTCCAGGTGGTGACACGTAGGCGCGTGTGGACCCGCATGCGAGGTTGGATGCGCGTGCAGGGCAATGAGGCGCCGACGCGCCTAAAAGTGTTCTGGAAAGTCTGTAGGCGCGGGCAGATGCGCATGCGCTCCAAGGAAGCGCATGCGGGGGCGCGAGCAGGTATGGGACGCACGTGCGCGTGTAAAATGCTTCTAGAAGTGAAGGGTGGTTGTGCAGGCGCGGACGTGACGCGCGGGCAGAGGCGCGTGCAACCTTAGGACGCGCGTGCGAACCCCAAGAGAGACGGCCGTGCCTAAAAGCATTCTGGAAGTGGAGGCCTTCCTGCAGGCGTGTTCAGTCACGCGCGGGTAAATTGGGGACGCGCGTGCAAAAACCTGGCTGGACTTCTAAACTTCGAATAGCCATAACTTCTTGCTCGTTGATCGGATTGCAGCTTGTAATATACCGTTGGAAAGCTGTTGGAGTCTACTTTCTAATAAAAATAGTCTCATTTGCAAATTCAAAGTATAAAAAAATATGTCTCGAAGAAGGTGTTAGAACAAACGTTCAAGTGCCTTAAGGCTCAACCAAAGCAACCACAAGCAAAGCAACAAGTTGGAAAGCTTAAAACCAACATGTGAACATCTAGGCAACCTGAAAAATTCTCACAAAGCTTGTAATTTAGTGTACGAAGATAGAAAAAGAGAGAAAACTAACCAAAAACCTATAAAAACCACTAAAAACCAACAAAGCTTTGCAAAACTAAACAAASTGGAAATCTAACCAAAAGGTTAGTGAAATAATATCGAAAACACACAAAATAGCCAAAATAAGGAAGAAATAAGTGCCTAAATGTGACCATTTTTTAGCACTTATCACGTTTGCCACGTAGATTGCTTTGATCCAATATTTGAAGGACACGTGGCAAAGGATTTTCCCTGTCACATCATTTTCCCCAAAAAAGACCCTCTAAATAATTTGGTTTATTGGGTGTTTGACCATGGCATCCCATATATTACACTTCGTAATGCAATCATACGTACATGGAAATATCGTTTCGATAGGTAGTTGTAGTAGTAGTTTTTTTTKKTTTTTTTWTTTTGCCTTAGAAAGAGCTCCTTCGCAGGTAGGTCATGGCAAAGAAAGGAGCACAATCGCCCTATTTTCCTTTCGCAAAGCAGCATGTGCAAGGCGCCAAAACTTGCTTCCCACCCATTCCTCTTCTACACTTAAATTCCAAAATACAAACATAGGAAGAGCAACCGCTTGACATTTTTTATAAATACCCCCTGATGTAGTGAGAAAAGAGGTTATTGCTCTGACTTCTCTCTAGAAGTTTATTCTCGCTACGCATATTTTTGGTATTTGACGACAACCTTGCTTCGCAGTTCGCAACTTCCAGGCTTCACACCTTTGCACTTTTTTAGATCTTCGCAGACCTCAAAGTAGGCTTCGCACATCAGGTACTGTTCGCACCCTTTCACTAGTAGAAAATTCATCAAAAGCTGGGGTTTAAATAACCCCAGCTTTTGTGAAGTCAAAAGCTGGGGTTCTTAGCTAAAAACCCCAGCTTTTGACTTCACAAAATTGGGGTTCTTAGCTAAAACCCCCAGCTTTTGACTACTATATGTAAAAAAAATTAGCCCATGTTTTGTCTCTCGTTTTATGATGAGAGACAAAACATGAGCTTTTTTTTTATTTTTATTGGTTATTTTCATCCTAAAATGATAGCCAAAGTTGTTACATATACATATAAATATCAATTTCCATGTCGAGCCAAAAGCCGAGGATAAGAGAGAGCAATTAGACACAGTTGAGTATGGTGCCATGGTGACCCCGCTTGTTGTATCAGCCACTATAGGACTTGGGCCGCGCCCTCGCGTATAGTGGGCGCGCGGCTTGGTACTACATCGAGGTGCTTTGCGGTGGGCTTGAGCCACGGAACCCGCGACGTGAGTGCGTTGGGTAGTGTTGTCGAAGTAGGAGAGTCGCCACCAGCCTCATCTGCTGTCCTATACAAGGTTATTCACGGGACAGCCCGACAACATTGGTGCCAAATTAATGGCCCCCGACGTTCTGATCCAGTAACGCAGTTCGTAGGTTTGGGACATGGTACGCATTCAGAATCTGTAACCCAATTCGCCTCCTGTCATGTAGCGGCTCTACATCGGTCATTGCAATTCCATTCATTCACGATTATCTGATGCACATAACTTACATTTTAGCACACTTAGAAGCGTACTACCCTAAGATTACTATGGAAAGGGTGTTTTCTATTATGCGGTCGGCATATATACGGCGGGTGGCCTGCGTATAAACGCTAGGGGGGCTCGTTATATACTAGGCCTTGCGTATACTACGACATAGCCTCTACGTATGATAATTATTCCAAAAACTCGAAAATATTTTGAATTTTCTCCGATATTTATTCGTAGATTTGCCTTGATTCGACGCACCTAGACACCCTGCTCTCCAAGCAAGAGTTCTAGAGTGGTTTCTAGAAAGGTTCACGTATTTCCGGAGTATTTTTGTGTATTTGTATTTAATTTTGGTAATTTTCTTCGCGTATAAACTTATAAAAATCATAGAAAATGAGAAAAATCAGAAAATAAAATGCTAAAATAGCTGGTGAGCTCAAAAAAATGCGGGAAAGAGTGTGATGAAGATAACCAATATATTATTTTAAAAATACCTAAAACATAGAAGAAAACCTAAAAATAGAAAATAATAAAAGAAAATTTATTTTGCCCCTTTTATTTGTCCCATTGCCTCTGTTCGAGCATTTGACCCACTTTTTTTTTTTTTTTGTTTTTTTAGTTTATTTTTCTTTTTTTTTTCAAGTTTCATAGACATCGATTTTCAAACTGTGATAAGCCATCTTTTCTAAGATCGTTAACAATCAGCGAGACGCGGAATGTGCATCACTGATCTCTTTTGGGAGACACTTTTAGGTGTCTACAGAAGCCCCCACTTTGACTGATTCTGAAAGACCGATAGTCTCGTAAGACCGAAAAGTCAAAGTAATTCGATTCGGGGACGGAGAGCAACTCAAGACGTTCTGCGCCCCTGAGTTACCAATTTTCGTGCCGGTACCCCCTGCAAATACAAAATTAGTTTTACAGCGTCCCCCTAGTATCGCTCGCGCTCATAGGGCACAGGCGTCCCATGCGGTGTTATGCCCCTTGGAAGCGCCTGGATCCTCGTGGGCAGTTTCTCCCTAACGGCTACTTGGCTTTCAGGAAGAAAATTACGATGCAACTCCTGTCGGAAATGGCTGATTCTTTCAAGTAGAACTGTCCCTAACGCTGACCTTGGCTTTCCAGGAAGAATAAGTGATGATAACCCTTTCGAAGTAAGCGGCCTCGTTCTCTTTGCTAGGTACTTTCCCTAACGCTGACCTTAGACTTTTTCGGGAAAGGAAGTTGATATTCAAGATCTTCTCCTACGCTTGGACTTCTTTGGCTTTTTCAGGAAGAGAGTCATATTGTTTAATGTCTTTGTTGATGTAAAGAAGCGCCTCTTCTTAATTGTCCTCTACGCT
This sequence comes from Bassia scoparia, assembly GCA_008642245.1. Lineage (NCBI taxonomy): Eukaryota > Viridiplantae > Streptophyta > Magnoliopsida > Caryophyllales > Amaranthaceae > Bassia > Bassia scoparia. The sequence continues at coordinate 7,756 of SNQN01012432.1, forward strand.
TGGATAAGTATCCTTCTAACCTGGCTGATTTCGGTTCCAGGGAGATTATGTGATATTATGGTCTTATTCGCACTATCGGCTGGATTCGTTTGTGGCTTTGATTGGTGAAGAGATTGTTGTAGAAAGTCGCGTATAGCGAATGACAACGTTCGGTAATAGCGATGAAGCTGTAGTGGAGTGTCGAGTAGGGTGTGTCATGTGTGTTATGTCGCTGTGTGAAGTGGATTTCTCTCATGGTGTTGCGGGAGAAAATTCCAAACTTTCGAAAGAGTGCTGTGAGACCACTAATAGATGTCTCCCAATGAGTAATCAAATGATAGAAGTATAACTAGTGTGCAATTATTAATTCTTGATACCTTCGAAATTAAATACGCAATTGAACTCGTAATGAAGCCTCGCAGATATGTATTGTGTAAGTTCTGAGAGTGTACTATCGAGAATCATGAAGGGTCAAAGGTCAAGATAACGGGCAGGATATTTATCTTAGTTTCGGTTTTTCTTCGATATATCTCAAAGGTTTCAAACAAGTTTACTGCTTGTGTATTGGATTCTCGTCGCTATTCTGTTGTATTCAATACGTGTTTCCTTTGCCAAATTTTTCCTGATATTCCTGCAGGTTGTATTTTTATTTTAAATTATTTTTCTGATTTTATTCTCATGATTGTTTCTATGAATTTGCAATTGTGTTGATATATGACAACAGAATACGCAAGAAAAATTCATTGAGAGATATTAGAAATATCGGGAGTGTTCTAGAAATCGTACTTTTCTTGGCAGAAGGAGGCCGTCTAAATAAATCCTGTAATCTTAAGAAATACGAGACATATGGCAAAGATTTATTTCCGAATATGAAAATATTTCAGATTTTGGAAAAAATTATCTACGCAAAAGCCTGCGTATATACGCTCCTAGGAGCGTATATACGAGGGGTATTTTTGAGGAATTCTTGTTACGCTGCTTTGAAGGAGCGTATATACGCTTCCCCATGAGCGTATATACGCTCATCATGAGCGTATATACGCGTCCTACTATGAGCGTCATATACGCTAGCCTACTCTCTTGCCTCCGTGCCTATATTAATAGAGCCTTGCCTCACACGATTTTCAACGACGATTTCAAACACGAGTTTTGACAACGATTTCAATACGATTCCGACTTCCAATTTCCAACTTCTAAGCTGTTTCACACTCACAAAATCTCATTCACACAAAACTCTTTCTCAAATACAGCATAAACACACGAGTCTTATTGCGTCTTCATGATTCGTTTTGAACAAAGCGAAAACAAAGGTTGAATTCTGAGATTACTCACCAATAATTTCTCCTCGACTTTCATTTAATTTGACTAACCATTTGTCATGAGTTTTAATGTAATTTTAAACAAGTGTAGAAACTCACTTTTTAATTCGTTTCATGTAATATGTAAGGGTTTTTCTTAATTGCTTTCACGTTTCCATGTGTTTTTTGGTTTTTCAATTCTCTTTTCATTTCATTTCATTATTATTATCCATTGTCAATAACCTTATACTGATTTCTCTTATTCTTCAGTATATAGACAATCAAGGCGAAAGATTCATATGCGCTTGTGTTTAATCATTGAAACTAACGTATTGTTTTCTTTGTCTCTTATAATAGCGAGATCAAGGCGGAGGATCCGCTTCCGTTTCATTTTGGTATATACAAAAACTAACCTTGTTTTATATAATTCAGATGTTAGGGTCATGGAGTTTGCATATATTTTAGAAGTTCATAACTTCAATATTAGTCATCGTTGTATAACTAGTTATTTCGTATAAGTTTTGCTAAAACAAAGACGGAATTGATGATGTATCACTTTTAAAGTCAGGATACTATATGGACAATGCGGTTTATTATTAGGCACCGTGTTTCAGTAACATATCTAAACATAATGGGTACAAATTTCTAGGTTAGGTAGTTCTTTTCGTTGCAATAAATAGAAACATTTCTTCATAGCTAAGTCTTTAGGGCTAGTGCGCTAATAAGGTTGGGTCCTGGAATATGTAGTTCGTTGTCATCCAATAAAAGGTCGTTTTAATGGAATTACAATGAGACGGATAGGAGTAGAAGGCCGCTACATTGATCGGGCGAATTCGGGATACAGCATCTGATTTCGTACCATGTCCCCGAGAGCTGCAACGACATCGGTTAACTTGATATAGGACGGGTGGGCTGATCATTGTTTTGGCACCCAACGTTTCGGGCGTACCGTGAATAACGTTGTATCAGTGGACACAGGTGGGGCGGATTACCCTTACTGAGTGCACAACTACCAACGCACCAGCGTGACGGGGTTCCTTGTGGCTATCAAGCCCACTGTACAAATGCAAAGCCTCGAATGTAGTAACCAAGTCCGCGCGCCGCATACGTGAGGAATGGTTACAAGTATTGGCGACTACTTGGGGAACGCGTAGTTTGTGCGTGGAAATTTGTTATGAAAGTCCGGGAGATGTCCTGGCGGCGCACGTCTCTAATTCAGATTTTTGGCGACATTATCATGGGTGATCCATCGTTGGTCGATGAAAGTGGCTATGCTCCTTGGTCAAAATGCATGTATCGTATGCTCAGCATATCGGGGGATACGTTTACTTTGGATTTGCATGTTGTCAATGTTGACCATTGATCGCATAGGTAAGCTGCAATGCCTATCCCTTGCCAGCACAGTCAGTAAGTGCACTGTGCTTAATGGATGTAGTTCTGACTGCTGTTGGTTAGATGAATTTGCTGTATGGTATGCTAGTCCTCGCCAGTTGGGCCTAGGTGGGCAGTCGTAATTGGCAAAGGGTGTTTGATACAGTAATCGTGGTAAACGACAACTCTGCTCTTAGGCAGAGGTTGGTACTACTGTGTTCTCCTGACTTAACTAGACCGATTCATGGAGTTGCTTGTCATCATGTGTCTTGTATTATACGTTGTATGTTATGGTGTTCCGAGCAATTGTACACAGTTCTTAAGGATCCTTTAACACAACACTTTCATATAGTCCATCGGTCATCCTTATCTAGTTCACATCATGGCCTTCACTTAGCCGTGTAGTGACTATAGGTTGACTCTTGCCTTATAGTCTGTGACCATAGAGTTGCACTAGGACTGATGTTGTCTTTCAGGCTTTCGACCTTAGTCCCCACATCAGACTTTGACCCTAGGTCTTGACCCTTGACGGCAATTAGAGTCCACATAGACTCTGTCTTAGGGGTCTTTGACCCTTGCTACTAGGGTACGGCACAGGACTTTGTACTTTCTTATCTGACGTTGACTTTTAGATTCAAGGTAGGTATTGACCTTACCGGTTCAGCCAACATAGAGTCTCGAGACCAGGATGTGGTACCTAGAGACCACTTTAGGACATGTGCATGGACATTTCTCTACTCGTCATTTTGGTGCCCTTTCTTATTCAAAAAAAAAATAAACTATAAAAGAAAATAAGTTAAAAATAAAAGCAAAAAAATTCAAAAAAAACGAGAAGGGCACTTGCATACATTCATAAGGAAGATGACTCATCGAATTAGGCATGCATTCGCATCTGCATTCATAGCTCAATAATGACAGGAGTTTCACTTAAGCGGTTTATTCTTTTTGAAGACAGGGGGAAGTCGTCTCCATCAGCCCTTGGCTCGACCCAAAGATTGAGCCTCAGCCCAATCCAAACCTAACCTTCTCAACCTTCACTGCCCATTTAGCCTTAACCACAAAATGGCTCCCAACAGAAAAGCTCCAAAAGCTTGCCGAGCAAGTTCAACAGCTTGACGCTAAGATCAAGGAGTTGACCTCAGAGCACGTCTTTGGACAAGCTGTTTGAAAAAGGCAATCAAAAAAGCCACCGAGCCCACCTCTACCAAGACACTCCTCTTGACTCCCACCTTGCAACAAACTGCCCAAAGGGATTCTCAGGCCGAAGACGTACGCTCAAGTTAAGGCCGACGATGACCTAGATTCCATATAAAGGGATTTAAGACGCACCATGGCACTTAAATAAGGAATATGACTCCGCTTTGTTTCAATAGGTCTTTCCCCTTATCCTTGAACCGATATGTCAGAAGTGGTTCTTTTCACTTCTGAGAAAGAAATTGCTACTGGGAAGACATCAATCCACTACATTCATGGCAAGATCAAAGGGTAACATTCAGACCCAAACATCTCCGATGAGCTTGAAATCCTTAAACCAGGGAGAGAACGAGGGGTTTCACCACCTCATTGAACTAGAGTGGAAGAGGAAGTTGCTAGCGACACCTAGTCTCCGCTCCTACTGAAGAAGAGATGGTCAAGACCTTCATTTTCTGGCCTCCAGCCGGAATACAAAGATCATCTCAGTATCGAGGCCTACACATTGCAAAGGTTACGACATTGGGGTGGACATAGAGAAATGATCTTCTTCAATTCACATGATCAGTTGGAGTCTTAGCTAAAGATCGAGTTCGGAGAGTTCCCTTTTCTAGACTAAGTATCCTTTTTTTTTCCATTTCGGGTCAAGTCATTAGGTGAGGATCAAGTTTGCAATAGCTCTATGTAATCAAAATTCATTTTTTTTTTGTTTTTAATAAAAGTTTCTTTTTTCATCATTTTCTTTTAGCCTCCATATACGTTTGTGCTTCTAACTTTAAATGGAATCAAATTAATGATCGACTCACAATTCAATGGAACATTGCCAAGAGAGGCCTCTTTCATACCTCCAAATCAACCCTCTTCCCCATTTCCCTTCAATCATATCAAAATCACTTGCCACCCTTTTGAGCAGAAACACTATCATCCAGCCTTATCATTCTTTCATCACCCCATCGACCTAACCTTTGACCAAACGGTGCGTAGGAAAAGACAATGTGGCTAAAAGAAAAAAAAAAGAGAGAAAAAATAAAATGGGCAAAAAGCAAAAAGCAAAAAAACAAAGTTCAATGCCAGTCATCACAAATACAAATCAATCAATGCAAATCCAAGTTAAAGCCTAATTCAAAAAAAAGAAAAGTCTAAAAAGCACTGCGCACCGTGGGTCACTTCATAATCATAAGCCTTTTTCACCCTCAAACCACAGCTCACATTTACAACACAAAGCCTCTCACACGAGGCTTGTCCAAATCATCAACAGAAACTACGGCGGCTGATTCCCGTAAGAAATACGTAGGAAACGCCTCTTCTCGAGGTCCGACCCAATAATTCATAACATTCTGAGGTCCATATATAGTTTGATTCCCTTAAAGTTAAGAGCAACAGATCCTAGTGTAGAACCCGACTAGACTCGAGCTTGAACCAACATCATTTAGGCCAACTCATCATCTCCCGTTTACTTACCCCTTAGTCACAAATTTTGCCTTGTCTTTTCTTGAACCTTTTGCCTATTCGTCTTTCAACACCTTAAGGCGGGCTCTCCCTCTCACACTCTTCCTTAGGAAATATCTCTAGCAAAGTCATCTGGCATTCCTGCCTCAAAGCATCGCATTGCAGCATTTTCATGTTCTCTTCCTCATGCAGCATTCAGTCTCAAGTTACTGATTTGGGCAAAATCAAAATCACATCCTCAATCCTTACATTCACACCACAAAAAGCCTAGCCAAAGCCCATAGACCCACAAACTCACTAGCCTCACCTTCTTCAATTTATTCCATTGCCCAACCTTGATTTCACCAAGCCAACCTCGATCAAGCTGGGGCTCACCCTTAACCACGATCAACGGCCACAAATTAAAGTCATCCCACACACCCAAACCCTGGGTTGGGGCTCACTTGCAATCACAAGCACGCTTTGGCTCGAGATGGGGGCTTTGAGACGGCTGCCATCCCGCAATCCAAAAGCATTTTACATTAGTCTACTTCCTTGGGTCATTCATGCATTAGATTAAGAATAGACTTGCATTAACGCAATAGCTCAGTTGCCAAACACTTCATAAGCATCATTGCGATTGAGTTTACCTACATCAATCATGCATATCATCCTGCACAATACACATACACATTGCACATCAAATTGCCCATTAAAAACCATCTGCAAAACATTACACATTGCCCACCCATCAACAGCGAGGCTAGGGCCCCATCTTACATGCATTTGCCTGCAACACGCCTATAGGCAATTTATTATCGCTATATGGCGCGATTGTTGGACTACCGCAACATTCCTTCCCGAAAAGCCAAGGTCAGCCGTACGGGAAAGGCATCTACATCATTCTCTTTTTCCCGAAAAGCCAAGGTCAGCAGTAGGGAAAAGCTACTGAGGAACGAGCGCTTCCGAAGGTATTCATTCACCTCACTTTCTCCTGAAAGCCCAAAGGTCAGTCGTAGGGAGAAAGCAGGCCAGAGGATCCAGGCGCTTCGCAAGGGCATAAAACCGATGGGGCGCGGTAACAGGTAAACTAACCTTTGTTTTGCAGGTAACCCGGCGAATAAAGGGTGACTCAGGCGTTATGACGCTTTTGAGTTTGGCTCTCCCGTCTTCCAAATCGATTGAAAACCACATGTCAGCTCTCTCTTACTGGATTGTCGTTGCGCGTTATGATTTTCTTGTCTGGCTGTGGCATTGACTCCAGTTGCATGGCAAGTTGGGGGTTGTTGACGCTTCTTTTATCTTACTGTATATGAATTCTTTTAATCAATTCTTATATTTTCCATGATCTTAGGATAATCCAATAGGTAATAACTATTGTACTAACTTACAACAACAGCCCTTTGCACCACTGTTCGGCGTTTTGGAACTTCTCCTGAATTTAACTTTTTCTCTTGGGACTCCCTGTAGACGTTCAGAAATTCCATATAGTTGTCGTCACTCAGCATCTAATGCTTTATTTCATCGATATTCCTAAGGGTTGTAAGAATATTAATGTCTTTGCATGGATTATTCTCTTGTTTGTGTAATTATTTTACTTTATCAGATATATAGATAACATCTCAATCTTAGAAATTTCTCAATCGCTATCTTGTTTGTGCTAGGAGTATACCGTTCGGGCTGATTGTCTCCTATTACAACGCCCGCTACACCGGATGGACGCATATAAATTCAATATCAGTTGCTATGCAAGCAAGTAACTTTCTTGGGCCGGTCACGAGTCATTGGTCCTACTTTTATCTACTGGACCTGTCAATGAACGTCAATAGTAAATATTTGACCATATTAACTAGCCGTGTGAAGAAATATCTATATTATCGCCACAACAGTTCATATATGATGCTTATGAGACACCTTTGCACTTGATTCACCATGTTTCCAATTGAATCATATCTTGAGAATAGCGCACTATCACCTTCCAATTATCACTCGCTCGATAGGGAGTACTTACATCTGTACTACCGCTAAACAGAAACTCTGTCAGTCTAACTACACACAGTCTCAATTCGGGTCTTTGAATCTTCTTCACCCTCTGATATCTATGTGTGTTCTGAAGGTCGTCTACTTCCAAATCTTCGGATCAGAGGGCTACAGAAAGAAATGTCTGTCTTTAGAAGTTCCGAACGGAACCTGACATCCTGGGTCTGGAAAACTCTCAACCACTTACTCGACGAGTTACCGTCAGCAAGAGGTAGCAATACTACGCCGTGAAAGTCCCAAAGCGTTCCAGCGCAGTCAGTGATAAGAATAAGCCTGCTCTGAGGATACCAAGGCAGCTTCTTCCAATCGGTACATATTTAATTGGAATGTAATGCTATTCAACTTTGGAATATGATTCATTCTCATCGGTGTAACAATACCTTCGTGTGTGTGACTATATATATTTTACATTCTTATGGCTACTAATGCGGGTTCATTCAATGTTTCGAAGCCCATTCTCTTTTGTATATATTATTGGATCTCACGCGCGTCACACGTTCATTGACTTCGATATTGTTGTGAGTTCCCAAATGAAGAAACGTTATTCGCTTCAATTAAATCGCTTTTTACTTGTGGTGACTGTTACGTATTAATTTAATTTAAATATATAAACTTTCCATCGAAAGTGTGTATAGGTCCTGTTCCCTGCATGCATTTCTATTCCCCCTCGGTTAATTAAATTTTATACTCAAGAATTTTTTGATATTTCCTGTTTTCAAACTTAAATTATTGGATGAACACCGTTGTGCCCTTGAAGCTAGAACTTGCTAAAGCCGGCAAGTTATGAGCTGTTGATATTGTTGTTAAAACTTGTGCTTGTAGTTGACAAACAAGTAAATTTAATTCTTACTGAAGTCTTCAAAAAGCAGGTGAACGGTTGAGGGTCTGGTGTTGGAGTGGGTAGGACCATTGCTTTGA
>SNQN01012434.1:1518-14263 GCA_008642245.1 Bassia scoparia
AGGAGGTAACATCCAAGGACTATACGATCCGCTATTGAGTGTAGCGGCTCACTTCGGTATCACTGTAGTTCATACATCATAACAATGAATTCAAGAAAAATTTCGATTTTGATTTGAAAGCGGCACTAATCTCTAATATTATTAGGTGAGTGGATATTATGTAGCAACAATGATTCTAACATGGATAAAGCGATCATTGATTGTTAGTCAATATTAAAAGGTGCCTATAACGGTCGTCCCATGATTATCTGACTTTACTTGGACAAGCAATTGAATTCCGATCTTGTTCAAGCATATATACAAGTGTGATAGAATATGTACAACAAACATGAAGAAAGGTTTAGTAAAGCATAATAACATGTATATTTTTCACCTCGGTCTCTGGGAATAAGCAAAATTGTTTAATAAAAAACTAAAAGGTCTTTGTCTTGAATTGCTAATAAGACAATAACACGTAGTATTGAATAAATAGCCTAATAATGAATTGTGAAAAAAGATGCATTGATAATAATAATAAGGTGTTAATGAAAACGAATTTGAAAATGTGAGTGCAATCCTAACATTTTACATAATCAATTAAAGTGGGTTTCTATCTACATTGTGTAATTGAATTAAACTCATAATATGGTTAATCAAATTAAGAGAAGCAAAAGGAATTAAGAAAAAAGAGTGAAAAATATGTTTTTGGTGAGTCATCTAAGATTTATGACCTTGAATTTGTTCGTCGAAATCGATTCGAAGAGAGGCGCGAGACTCGAATTTCAATGAGTATTGTATGGACAGAGACATGATAAGGCTCGTGGTGTGCTCGTAGTATAGCCGGGGGGTCGCGAAAAGTTGAGTTGTCAAGTCGTGTGTCGAGTCGTCAAAAGTTGGTCGTGAATTGTCTCGAAGTCCCTAAAACTCGAGAGGCAAGGCCGTATTTAATAGGACGTGGAGAGACAAGGGCAAAAGAATTGAGCGTATATGCTCATTGGGAGCCGTATATAACGCTATGGTGAGCGTATATACGCTCTTTGAGCTATAATACGTTCAGTATTTTTGCCTTAATTTTTCGAAGATTTTTTTATTTTGCACAGATCAGGATGAATCTAGTCCCTCTCAGAAACGGCGTATCTAGGGGAGTTCTAGGGGATTCTGGAACTTCGTGTATTTTTTGGTATTTTCCGATTTTCTTGCGTATTTCCTAACGTATTTTGATATTGTAAATGTTGGCACAAATTCATAGAAAATTGTAGAAAAATCAGAAAATAATCTAAAAATGGGAACTCAAAAATGTTGAGGAATGTGATGAAAAAAGAAAAATGAGAAATACCACTGTAAATTGTTTTAAAAAATTCCAGTTATAGAAAATTTCGAAAAATGAAAATGATTTAAGGAAATTTTTGGCCTTTGTTTTTGACTTTTGCCTCATGATTTCGAGTGTGACTTAATATTTTGAAATTTTACGAGTTCAGATTTGCGCCTTTTCGGGATCGAATCGGTCAGAAACGTGGTATGTCATCAATCGATTACTCATCTGGGGAGACACATTTGGGTGTCTACAGAAGCCAATTGCTTGAGGTGCTCAAGGGTTTGGGCATAGGGCATCGCCTAATTCTAGTGTATTCTGGCTTTAGTTGCGAATTTATTGGTGGCTTCACCATAGTTTTGCTTTAAGAGAATCATGATCCTCTCATTGCCTTTGGTCCATGTGAAAAGTGATGACCTCACCATATTGGTGTATGCATTTGGTTCAGTGGTCATTCTCCAGGTCAATATGATTCTTGCAAATTGCTATCCAGAAGAAGTTATGTTCTCCTTTTGAAGATCCGGTCTACATAGTGAATCAGGTGCGTGGGATCACTTCCTCAAGAATTTCGAGGACTTTAGGTTGTTGGTCTTCTCTAGCTACGATTCGCGAATCAATGAGTTGGGTCTCATTCAAATCAGCTAAGTAAGTCATTGAGTGTCTTCACTATAACCATTAGTGGACAATCGTGTTGATATGATGAGCGGGTGCGAGATAGTCGGTTTATCCGCTGAGGGAAAGATAGGAAATCAAACCTTTATTTCTACAGCATCACGTGGTTGTTGACGTACTTCACTTTACTATTTCTCGTTTGCACTTATTAGTGAGGTTAAAGTTGGGAGGGTGTCAATGGTATAGCCGGAAATAAACGCTAGTAGACCGCAGATAGGCTATTATACTTTAGTAGGGTCGTATGTCGATTCTTACTATTGCGCTAGAATTAAAAAAGTTCACCAATGTGGCTTTTTGTCATTTGTTTGATGAATTGTTCATATGATATGTACCTTGCGGACATCTGTTGATATGTGCATTTTTCAGATTGCTTTGCACTTATTTTTATGTCTGGGTATCTTCGTAGTTTTTTCTCTTCGATTTTTTAGAGATTGTTTTCTTTTTTGGTTTGTGGGGAGTTGGAAAGCTCTTTTTTTTGTTGTTGTCTATTATCTGAAGGGTGTTGTATAGTTATCACTAGGTGCTCGACGTCGTCGTATAGTTGTCGCTTTACAAGTTGTATGATCCAAGACAGAATAAGAATGGTTCAGAACTTAATGGGTTTGTATGGTCTGTACAAAACTATCTAGAACGTGTTGTTTTTTACCATAGGGATACCTAAGGAAGGTAATCACCCTTGGCTGCATAATTTGCTGGTATATAGTTTAATAATGAGACTGATGAAAATATGATTTTGTTATAAGCTAGCAGGACGTCACAAATGATGATGGGTCGCGCCTTTTAGTCGCTAAAAGAACGTATGCTCGTTTGTGTGTTCTACGCTCTAGCATGGGAGCGGTATTATGGCGATGCTCGCCAAATTAGAAAAACAGTAAAGGTCCAGTCGCACTTGGTAGTGATGTCAAGTTGCTTTGCAGTTTCTATTGAACAGGGTCAGGAATCCTTGGGTCTGGCGATTGTTTCTGGGCGGAGGGGTGGTACACAATGAATGAGTAGGTGTACTCTCAGAAGAGGTCCTAAAGTCGCATCTAAGCTGTTTCGTGTGATAGTTACATATATGCGTGTTGTTAATTGAGAGGGATAAACTTAGCACTGTGTAACATGGCAGTTGTAGGTGCTAGCTGGGGTTTCTCTTGGGAGGGCTTCAGTGTAGGCGTTTGTGGTCTAGTGTGGTGGATGAGAGCTGTAAGATGCTTGTGAGTTGGCGCTTGTACATAGGTGTGTATTATTCGCAAGATCTTCCTCCGTGAACAATGCTAATTCTTTAAGCTCGGAGCCACAGCGGAGTCTTATGTCTGTACTATAGCTCTGTATGTAGATGAAGTATCATCAGTTATGAGAGACGTGATGCCTAACTATGATAGATGAAGATTTCATGTTGTGAAGCTTTAGGTCTTCCAGACCTAAGTTCAAGTGTTCAAAGTGATTCAAGCAAGGATGGATTCAAACAACGCGATGCAGGGAGGGTCTTAAGGATGACTTGGAGACAAATAAGGTATAAATGGAGATCTCCAAGGAGGTCGAGTACTTCTGCCCACGTGCAGGTGTGATGTAGAAGTAGATTACGATTTAGTGAATCGGATAGATCTCCGGGAGATGGGGGAAGGAATAGTTGCCAAAACTACTTTACGGTGCGGCGGGGCGTCACCTCAGTTTCGAAGAGGCGGCGGTCTGCCATCGGGTCTCTTAGAGCTTTGCATAAGAGGAAGGAAACCTGGGCAGGATAGGTAATAGGTACTTCCTCAGCAGGAAATCTAGTGTAGTGGGTATGGATCGATTTTGGTCTTGTCTAGACGATTGAAGAGTGTTACCTTGCTTTTGCATATCTATAGTGAGGATCAATATGATTTGGAGTTGTGCTTGGTTTTATACTCAAAATGAGTAGGAAGTCGCCCGGCATACTTTTTTTAGAGTGATGCAGAGAACTAATTGGAGGCGAGAATCCCGAGGTCTATTAGTAAGAATGTGCTCTGTAGCTTTTTGCAAATTGACAAACATAAAGTATTATAATTTTGGGCAGACAGTGGCAGAAAGGCACTAGACAATGGTGGTAGATAGTGCAATCAAAATGCGTCTAGATTTGGGTGCATAGGGTAGAATGAAGTAGTGACAACACATATGATATGACGCAGCTCTCGTGGACCTTGAAGGTCGTATGATAGAATGCGAGCATAGCTGCTCAGCTCGTGCTATATATACTACCAAAGGTCGAGCTATATTAGCTTCTGTAAGATCAAACACAAATCTTTACTCGTTTTAGAGCTCGCGCATGAATCGACATAGATATAGATGTCATAGACGAAGTACTTTAGGATATGGGACGATTGAGTGTTTAATTACGTTACTGCAGAATAGGTCTATGCTCCTACCATAGTCGGTATTTATGTCATATAATGTGTGCGGCTATTGTGGGTTTGTGTTTGATTTCCGTCTTCAGAAGCTTAATGTCGGTTGTGCATAGTTATTTATTAGGCGCTGAGAGAACAGAAGCGATATGTCAAATATATGCAGAGTGCTTTGTTGAATTAGAGGATGTTACTTCGGTTGTCGAAGAGAAGCATCAGTCTATATAGTGAGATTGGCGTAGGACAACACTCGGCTATGGAATGGGATAGACTAATATGTTGTAATGGAGGAGGTGATGAGTTGACTGTATTTCCTTAAATTGGTCGTTTTGCCAACTTCTGAAATTGTTCCTGTTAGATAAAGATAGTTTGACTAAATGGCAGATAGATTGGAAATCAGGAATGGTTGTCTGACATTTCTAGTAACCGAGAGTAATCACTGGACACATAGGTGGGAGGTGGTCATAATGGTCTTGTTGGAGACAGATGTAGGCCTCAGAGATCGCTCTTGAGTGACGGCTTATAGAACCAGATTGTCAAAAACTAATAGGTGGACATCATAGTTATGGTTCACCAATTTTAGTGCCTTGCAATTCCTTTGTTATTGACTCTTTTTAAGACATTGATTTCTTGAGAGAAAGCGGCCTAGTATTTGGTTGAGTGAAGAGTGGTCTGATATGGTGGTTTTTGAGTGACTGTTTAAGAGAATTGTCGTCACTAGCTGTGTTAGATGAGGAAATAGTTGTTAATCATGAGAGGGAATTGTGTGATAAATAGGCTGAGTGACTAGTTGTTTCAGAGAGACTAGGAATGAGAGTGAAAGAAGGGTTGGACGAGATGTGGATAGAAAAGAAGATGGATAGAAGATACTAATGGAGAAATTTCTGGCCTCGAATGGAGCCTTCGGACGATGTTGGAGTTGTGAGAGTAGTTGCAATGAATTGCAGGCGAGCTGATGCCTACCTAATGCCTTTAGGGGTTCCAATAGATAGAGAGTTAAATCGGGGAGGATGAGCTTCAATATCCTCCAAGAAGAAGGCCAAGAAAGTCCTGTGGGAGGAAGGGTCAAGGGGTTTTTGTGGGCATAGATTGACGGGGTGATGCGAAGGTGTGGAGATGGATCCGGCAAGTGAAGTTCGAAGAGATTTTGAAGGCCATTATGAGATCTTCGGTAAGGCGGCAAGAGGAGAAAGCAGTGGGCGGTCAGATTCGCGCTGCCCCCTAAATGGTGTAATTGCGATCACAAAATCGAGAGACTCTCTGTCAAGGATATAGTAGCGTTTGGCCGAGTATTAGAGGACGAAGGTGATGAGGGAGGAGGGATTCAGAGAAGTGTAGTATGTAGGGGCGAGTTCTGTTTTGCAGTATTGCTCTGGGAATATTGTTTGGGTATGCAGGAATGTGGATTGGCTAATCTTGAAGAGCATATTGTCAACTATGTGTGATGTAAGTTGGGTGGTCATCTGTGATATAAATAACGATTGGACTGATATATCTCTTTGTGACTCTCTAAGCGTGAGATAAGCGATCAGCTTTTTCGTTTGTGCGACAATCTTTGGGTTTTGAGAGTGACTGTTAAACGACGAGAGTGTATAAGGTATCGATGTATTTGTCAGATAGAATATATATATTCGAGACTTATGCAGATTCGTGTTAATAATTTATTATTATGGTTTTTCCTTTTGCAACTCTCGCTGTATAATTTTAGCTCTGATATTCTACTTTTCAGTATAATTTTTTATGTAACTAAACTTAAGTAATTTTTTGATGTACCATCCATTTATTATGGTTGAAGCAAATGTGCTAAGTTTATATATATCAATTGGTGCGCTTCGCAGCTAATTCTTTTTTTGTTTATCGCAATATCTATAATCAAGTGTAGATACCTTGTTGAGAGTATTGTTTTTAACATAGTATACTTGGTTTAATGTTAGTAAGATATATAATATAGATGTGATGTTGGCTGATCTTGTTTGATGTCTTTGTGTCATTTATTGCATTTAGTTGTATCTGTAATTAATTCATTTGGAAAACTTCTGTCTTGATTTATGGAAAGGACAATTCATTTTGCACTTTAGTATCAGCATGCGGATATAGATAGATATAAAGTGCATACAATACAGGCACTTGGCGAAGGGATTGATAGTGATGAGAATAGTAACAGATGGGCTTGAGGATATGATGACTGGTATTTAGATATGTGGATGTATCATTGTTGATTCTCATATATCTTGAGAGGACATTGCCGAGACATGAACGATATTTGGGATTATACTGAGGTATGATGTGGATGACTCTTTATACGCCTCGAATAGTGAGATTTGTAATGAAATAAATGTAATATAATCGATAAAATATATACGTGATTTTATACGATCCGACGGATATTATTACCTGTCCGAATTCGAGGCTGGTTAGTCATCCTTATTGCTATTTATTGCGAGGATGACATACGTGAAGATGGGTGTAACCCTGGAGTGTAGTTCGCATTTTTGGCTTCTCGGGAAGGCTTTGTCTCGAGAGCATATCGGGGATCGTGTTCTAAAGGATACTGTTTGAGTTTTTCAACGAATTTATGTTTATGGATGAAATGGAAATTCGACTTGTGTATTTGAGGACCTCGTATTAGGTTGGTGAGCATTTTTTTCACTATTAATATTATAAATTTTGTGTATTATGTATATACCTATATTGGAGATTCGAAAATGAATTTTGGTAATACCAAATGTAAGTATACAATTATTCTTTTTAGAAATAGTTGATGTTATTTTGTGTGAGTAAATGATCTTTTTGTTCGAGGTGAGATAGACTGATAATAGTGTGAGAATTTCGCTTCTTTCGCAAATTTAATTTAATTATCGAATAATTAATTGTTGAAATTCCGAAAATTGCCAAAAATAGTTAGAAAATTACAAAAAATCAGAAATTCTAAAAAAAATGTTTTTAATATTAAAACTATTTGAAAAATTAAAACAATATTTTTGAGGTGCTAAAATACTGGAAGAGGTGTCGGTGACAGGGAACTGCCTTTTTAGGGCTGTCAGGCGTATAGCTCCTCGATTGACTTGTGTATTGGAAGGGTGTTTATATTGTCGTTTGGGCTAGGGACAAAGTAAAGGTTATTACTGTTATAACACATCTGATTTACTTTTGTCATGTTTCTGACTACTTTTGTTTATTACAAAGAGGTGAAATTGACTTTTATTGTAACTTCATTTTGTTTCTTTGATTTTTATTAGTTTTAGTGGGTGAATCTTGTCCTGGTAAATGATTATTATGTATTAATATTGGTTTCCTTGTAGAACATGCATCCTGCTATATTATTATTCTAAAAAAAGTCCTTGTTGTTTCTTTTATATTTTTTAAAGATGTATTTTACCAAAATGGTGTTAATACTCGGGTTAGTAACTTGCTCAATTATATCTACATAACTTCACAAAGCATTGCGTATAGGTCATACGGAACATATAACAAGCAACTTGCTTATATATATATATTCATAATTACGAAAAGCTGTTATTCTACTTATTGGTTAGTTTTTTTTAGGAGAATATGATATTATGTGATTGTTTTTGTATAAGAATGCAACATTTTTTGTCGAAATTTTTAGCTGTAAGAAGCATACATTACTTCAGGGAGGAGCTCACTTACAGCAACTACCGGAACATACACTAGTGACCCACACAAACCTTTGAAGTTCTCGACACAGGTTTTAATTCCAACTATATGGGCTTTATTAGATCATGTAATACATAAAGTGCATGCTAATTATAAAAGGATCAAAAATATAAGATGTGTGCCTATTTATTCAATGTAGCAACACTAACAAGTTGCGATGAGTAACAAATATGGAGCACTAGCATCAATATTTGAACTAGAAATTTCTAAAAGATTTTATTACATGTTAGTCATACATAAACATAAGTTACAAATGTGGGCAGCAGTAAGCCCAATAAATGTGGTAGCAGTCAGAAAACAACTGCAATCGTTAGTAGCAAGGAAGGAAGCTGCAGGTTGAAGGAAGCGGCAAGGTAGAAGGAGCGAAGGCTTGAGTAGAGAGATAGGAAGCAAAGCAGCCGTTAGAAAATGAGAAGAATCGAAGCTAGAGAAGCAACTCAAGAAGGGAGGGCAGAAATTGTAAATGAAATGAGAGAGCACAAGTTGAGGATGTAGAAGTATGTTGATCTAAAATTTAGAGGGAGAAGAGTTGATTCCTAACTTTTTTTGGTCAGATAAAATTCTTTTTTCAATTTGGTCACTTGCTTGTACAAATGTAATTATTATATAAATTCTTTCTATAAGTTAACTTTTTTTTCTAGGTTTGGGTAACATAATGTTGTTTGATGCGTGTTTCAGACTCTTTAAGGCCGAATACCAATTTCCCTACATGATTGGATGCAGGTGCAGAAAGTAAGAGAATCAGGTGGTTCTACAATTCAAGGTAAATCGTTTTTTTTTAAATGCTTTCGTTGCGATTTATGAAGTGGTTATTGTAAAAGTTTTTCAAGTAGATTTGTTAATCTTGTTTTTGATATCCTAATTGATATTGTTTGCTTTGAAAAGATAATTTTTTTTTGATATTTGTATAGATAATAGAATTCGACATACAACTTGAGTTGTACAAATAATTAGCAATGAATTCTTCTTTTTGTGAAAGCCACAATTTAAAAGGCCAACTAGTAATAATACTCCTTAATGCTTTCGATTGTGGTTTATTAAGTGGTTATTATCGATATACTAATCTTAATTGGGTTTTCTTTCAGCTTAAGTTTACATGGAAACCGAGATATGATGATATCGTCAGGGAAGATTATGAGAAGAAGGCTCTAGAATGCCTCAAGGATCTTGTTAACAAGGTTACCAAAGTACCTATCAAGAAAAAAATAAAATGGATGTCTAAGAGTATTCGTAGAGCCTTCATTGATAAGAAGGAGGATTCTGACTTTATTAAGCGTTAAGTTAAGGCTAAGAAAAACCGTTATTCAAACCAATCTGAAACCGCCTTTGAACTTGGCCATCGCCAAGGAAGCATTTCCACTACTAAAGTGGCTMACCGTTTGGTTAGTTCTAGTTAATACTTATCTATCATAACTCTTTTWTGGCCAAATGAAAAGGCACTTTGTTTTATTCTAATAAGTTATCATTGTAGGCTACTGAGAAGAATGGTGTCCTACCTCTTACGGTAGATGTATATGTGAAAACACATGGGCTTGAAATGTCTGATGGTGAGAAAATGTTAATTGATGATGAGTCAAAGAAGACTATGGTTAGTACTTGATTAATTGATTTTTTTATGTTAAGCTCTTAACTATTATTTGGTGGCCATCTGGTCTAAATTGTAAATCTCGTTTAGAGAAATGAAATTTATTGTTTGGTGGCCATTTGGTCTGAATTGTGAATCCCTAAATTGAGTGAAATTCTTGTGATTCAGATTTTTAAATAACACTTAGAGTTGTTATTACTAAGCTGTTATTGTGGTTGTTGTGTTACATGCTCTGAAATTTTTCTCTGATTTGGAAATTTTTATATGTTTGGTGTCCATTTGGTCTAAAATTTTGTTGATTGCACTCTGAGATACTAGGATACATCTCCTAGCAAGACACTTATGCGTATAACATAATAGGATGTATGCTAGGATACTAGCATACAACATACTAGGAATGCATCCATAGATGTATGGTGTATGCATGCTAATGTGTCGAATATTAGTAGTTAGTATTTAGTTCATATGCATGCTAAAAAGATAGTATATAATTTTACTTTGTGTACGCCGAATACAAGGAGAAACTTGCTGAGTATAATGAAAAAGGAGTCACAAAAACATCCAATGAAGTATTTTTTGAAGTTGTTGGTGGCCCAAAGAAGGGAAAAGTATATGGTTTAGGTAATGCATCATTGATGTTTTACAAGGCTGGTAGTTCGTCGCAAAGCAAGAAATAAACCCATGGCATTTCTAGAATCTCCTAACTTAGGTCTCAGCTTGAAGATTGCAAGAAAATGTTAGAAGAAAGCAAAAAGGCAGRAGAAGACAGCAAGCTTGCAGCTGAAAATTGTCTAAAAATTGCATAAGCTAGTCATGAAGAACATGAGAAAGAGAGGGTCCAATGGAAGAAGGAGAAAGAAGAGCTCGAAACAAAAATGAAAAAGGTYAAAAAAAATGTGGCAAATGAGGTGTTTCAACTAATATTGAAGGAAAGAAGCTTCAAACCTCCGAATCCATCTAAGAGTGGAGGTGTCCCATAATTGAAGGTTCAAGTAATTAAAAAGCTAATTATATAATTTTTTGTGGTAACAAACTCAAAAAACTTTAATGGGTTATCTTCTGTTAATAATCTCGATGATCGTTCTGTGGGTTTTTTTTTACCTGCATCCCCTGATTCGCGCTATTGCGAGGAGGTGGACCTTGATTGGAAACCGGAGATCTTGCACTTCAAAAGTCCGTCGACGCTCCTAGACCTGCAAAAGAGAATAATCCTTTTCGGATTTATCTCCCCTCCGATGCCTAAGTAAGTAAAGGAAGAGAATAATAAAGGCAATTGAATGTAGAAGATTGAAAGAGAAAACTTCTATACTGCTTGAAGTATGAAATATATGCTCCAAGTTATTGAAAAAAATGTGTTCAAATATGAGGCCCTCTCAAGTATTCTATAGGCTTTTTCCTGTACCTTGAGGCTGATGTGTGACACACTTTTCACCTTCTAAGCGTTAAGATTCGTCTGTTTGCTTGCATAAGCAGTTTGGCTTACGGAGCGTCCAGTTTCGCTGAATGTATACAGATCAAGAGCACTTGACTCCTACACGTGCATGGATCCTGGCCATGTTATTCTCTAACCACTTTAAAGGCGACACGTGGCTTTACTGCCACGATCACAACCCACCTATTAATTTTGCTGCTTTGGTTTAAAACGAAAACTATTGTTGTTATCTTTCGGACAATTAACTCCAATGAACTGAGTAAGATTCGCTAGATGCGGGAGGTGTGTGCACTACTTCACCTTTACCCTTTCCCCTTAACTCCAGAACTTTGGCACGACCAGACATGAAAGTCCTTGCCTGCTTCATGCAATTATAGCAAGGCTTAAAACGGTTCCGCATCTTCCCAAAAAGCTGAGTGAGACTCTAACAACATTTCGAGATATAAACACACAACTCCAGCATACTCATATAATAGCAAAGCAGAATTCAATCTATCAAACAAATCGAGCCGCCTTAAATTACCCACGGCAAGGATCAACCACTACGACCTATACGCCCCGTACGCCCGTACACAAACATTGTGACGGAACAAATGATTAAATAGATATTATATGTTTGAAAACAAAAAGGTGAATCAAATAAAACTAAAAAAGTATCTTATGAAAATCAATGATAAAATAAGAGAGAGCATTATATTGAATATCCTCGGCGAATTTGTATCTAAATCCGCAAAGATACGACTTCAAAGCTGAGACTAATTTATATGACTTTAATTTTGAAGATGGTGTGTTTTGATTAATTTGAGATGGGAGAGGAGACTTATTGAGACTTCGAAGGTGTCCATTGATCAATCTTGTTTTCGTTGATGACCGAATAAGCACCGTGACGATAATATTAATAGGCGTTGGAAAGAATAGATTAGCTAAAATCAAAGATCCTATATACTACAATAAAAAGCAGTTTAGCCCACCACCCTTGCTACGCTTTTCATAAACGTCGCAATTCGGTTATCCGACCGACGGAGACCAATTTTTTGGTAGTAGCTTGAACCTTATCGCATTTCATCTTTGCGACTGAAATTTTGTGTAGCCGCATTGATTAGCACTACTTATGAACTACCCTGTGAGTACCAAAAATACGACTAACTTGAATGATAGCGATTTGAACATGTGTTACAATATGTTAGTGACTTAAAATGCACTAGAAACTAACTTAGTGGTCGCAAATTTTAGCGACTACAATATACTTTGGCACTATTGTAGTTACTATCTTTATAATGAAAGACTAACATTTGGTTCTATTTTAGCACGATTGCTTACTGTAGCGACTACTATGGTGGTGCAATTTAGGGACCAAGAATAATAGTATAAGAGACCAAATATTTTGTCTCCATTTTTGCAACTAATTATAAAAATTTGGAACTCATTCCTGTGACTACGTTATGGGACCAAAATAAGAGAGAATGCATATCAATTCCAGTATAATAATAAACCTCCGATGATTGATAAAACAGCACATAAATTGTTGGCTCATCGTTCATACAAAAAAGCTTATAAATCCTGTCATCGTTTCTAGTAATACGAACCATATGTTATAAGTACTACATAACAATATTGAGGCTCTCTAGCTAATCAATTTACTTTTGCTTTCAATTACAATTCGAGCTCTTTCACACAAAACAATCCCTAATAATTAGTAGCCAACAAGCATATACAAAAGAAGACTCGCTATTAAGGTGTAC
>SNQN01012438.1:0-15954 GCA_008642245.1 Bassia scoparia
TTTGACCTTTGCTCAATAGTTCCGAGTACGACCTCACGTATTTCCAACTTTTGTGAGTTCAAAGCATCTTTTCTGAGTCGAAACAATCGCGAGACGCGGTATGTTTCATCACGGATCACTCATTTGGGGAGACATTTTCAGGTGTCTACAGAAGCCCCCACTTTGACTGAGTCTGGAGAGACTTCAAAGCATCTTTTCTGAGTCGAAACAATCGCGAGACGCGGTATGTTTCATCACGGATCACTCATTTGGGGAGTCATTTTCAGGTGTCTACACAACTATACCAAGGAATCGAAAAAAGAAATCAAGAGTCTACAATGATCAGTCTCAACAATCACAAGTGTCAAAAATTTCAACCATAGAGCACAGGGAAACATACTCAGTCAAGAATCCAAAGGGCAATAGGGGAGAATGAGACACACTACAACTAAGAAAGCAATACAATTTTTTTGGTCACGTGTAAACTTCCACTCCTAGTGAGTGGTAAAAACCATGCAACATTCCTAAGAAAGCAATTAAAACACTCAAAGCTATACTAAAAATAGAGGTTGGAAGATCTCACCAATTATTAGGCTAGGTAGCTAGACATGCATAATCGAAATCAACTCTTGTAGCAATAATAATTTAATGCGCATTCGAAGATAAAATTTATAGGCTCTTTGAATTCAATTATTATGATTTATGGAAATATAATGAGACCGAATAGTGGGCGCTATATGCAGGCAGATTGGGTCAAAGATCTAGTCCGTACCATGTCCCCAAACACATAATCTTATTATTAGACCTAATAGAGGGCCAATAGTTTGGCACCAKTGTTTTGGGCTTCTATGATTAAACTGTATAGGCACGTTGACGACCCCCTCTATCGACAACACCCCCAAACGCACTCACTTGCAGTATTTGTAGCTCAAGCCCATAATTCAAAATTGATATACGGAGGACAAGGCCTGATTAGGGAACACAACTACAAAATGGCGACTTCACTGGATAATCATTATTAGGTGATTGGATAGACTTGAAAGTCTCGTAGTTCCATCTTCATAATTAATTGGATTGTGCAAGTGACCCTGCGAATAGGTCGCACCTTAGGCTCCTTGGTCCCAATATGGGCATGTTCAATCCTCTATTATAACCACCTTATGGGGGGATACTACCTTGGTGCATATGGTTAATGGATCACATGGCTAAGTCAAGTCCCTCTCCCACTCATGTCGTGTGTGCACGTGTTATTGTATGCGTGTACATAAGAGGTAACTTGGCCATACACCGCTAATGCTAGTGGTGAAATTTGGACCAAGCTATACTTTTAACCGTGGTACCTTCTTCGACCTAACCAAGCTGACCTATAGCTCACTTAGATTTGGACCTAACCAATATTTGAATTGTATTTCCATCAATGTGCTTATTCCTGTGACCGTTAGCTCATGATTCCATTTAAGGCTACTAGTCCAAAACATAGTCCAAGACTACTCAATGTCCCAAGTTCAGGTCTAATTTAATTCATAGGCCCCATTCAACTCCAACCCTTGAATTTAGGTGCCTTAAAACCACGTTAGGATTAACGTAGGCCCATTTCAAGTCAAACTGAAACCTATGGACCTTAAAAACTAACTTATGTCCAATCATCCATGCTTTCCATGTATAAGTTAAGAACCTTAAAAACTGAACTAGGTCCATTCATAGGCTCCATCTATTCCAAGTTCTAATTCAAGCATAGGCCTACAACCTTAAAACTAAGCTAGGTTCGACCTTGCACATTTCAAACCCATACCTTAAGTGGCCCAAAACTAATGTAGGTCCAATTAGCCACTTTCAAATTCAAATTCAAAGTCAAAATTCAATATCAAAATCGTATCAAGTCCAAGTAAATTTAAAATGAACTAGGTTTTGCTTTATGCCAAGTCTCTTTCAAATTAAATTCCAACCCTAGCACCTTAAAACAGAGTTAGGTCTAGGCATAGGCTAATTCAATTCCTGTTTCAAATACAAGCGTTAAGTCAAAAAATTTTAATATCAAAATAGGTTCAGTCTAAGGAATTTAAATTCCTAGTCCAATCTCAAATTCAATCTTTTGTTTAGATCCTAAAGCAATGTTTCTTAAATTTAGGCAAGATAGCAAAGGCTCAAGACTTGCATTTGGGGGTCCATAAGAGTAACGAGAAGCTAAACCCGACGTGTTCCTATTCACTAAGGTATATCAATCCCAAGAAAGCCCATCTCATTCTACTTGGCACAACTCCACAAGGCTAGCATCAAACAATAACGTGCTGCTATTCTAGAACAGCTCAATAACATGAAATCTCGCATTGATACCAAAGTAAAAAGCATTAGGGAACTAAAATAGAAGAAGTCACGAGAAAAACCTCTTTATTCTGATGAGGAAGAAGAAGAGACACTACTGCTTCCTCCGAAGATCATGACAGATAAACGGGTTGAACAACTAGAAGAGTTGGTCAAGAAAAAGTCTGAGAAATCAATCCATGCTCCTCATGTTGTTGATTATGAGATCAAAGTCCATCTTTGTAAGAAAGTTGTCATCATTGATTTGCCTAAATTCAAAGGGATCGAAGACCCGAAGATCACCTCCGCACTATAAACATCGCAATGGCCCTGACAGGAAAGGGTAAAGACTTGCTCGCTTCGGTGTTCCCTATTACTCTAGACACCCATCCATTCATCCAGGTGGTTAAAGACTCTAAATAAAACCAAGCTCGATGACTGGGATTACATAAAACAAGAGTTCCTAAAGCAGTATAGGTACAATTCCCAGCTTCCCATTGGTCCCTGTGAATTGGAGGCTACCAAGCAAAGAGAAAGATTGAAGACTTCGCTACTTCCCTTAACAATTGAAGAGAGGAGGTTAATCAGATGACTAATATGCCTAGTGAGGAAGATCAAGTTCGAATGATTATCAAGAACCTTTATCCCAAGTATCGAGAGCTACTTAAGTTTCAAGCCATTGAATCATTTGCTAAGCTCTACAAGGTTAGGCTTCACGTTGAAAAAGATGTTGAAGCCTAAAAGTCTAAAGGTAATAGTGGGAGCTTTAACAAGAAAGGTGGTTCGAATTCTTCCAACACCGATCAAATCAGCGACATTGCCAATAGCTTTGACGAAAATTGCTCTAACCATCTCAACTCTTCCAATAGAAATCTCAAAAGCTATAGAGAAGCTTTCTTCCGATCGACGTGACTACTTAGAAAGATGCTTTCGATAGGTTAACCTCAAAAGGCATCCTCGCTCCTATTGGGCCCACTCCAAATCCTTCATAAGATAAGAAATCCAAAAGCTTAAATGCCAATGTCTATTGTTAGTTCCATCAAGGAAGGGGCCACTCGACTGAAAACTATTAGGTTTTGAAGCATAAGATTCAAGACATGATCAAGAATGGTCGGCTTCTAATTTGTCCAACGGCAAAAGATAAGATCAACATCCACAATAATCCACTTTGTAATCCATGAGTCACCCCAAGGAATGGATCATTGATTTGTGCGGCCTTTTATAGATTGAGTTAATAATGGAGTCTGAGTCCAACCGAATATTATCCTTTTCTTTTTGTTCTGAGTCTACGTCATCTAAAAGGTAATATCTTCAATTTCAATAAATTAAGCCTTTTATTATCATTTTCAATTTTTCTTTTTCTAATTCAACTATTAGACTCTTACCACACAATGACCAAAAAAATAAAAAGTCAGAAATAAAATTTATTTGCTTGAGAGGCCCTCTTTTATAGTTCTACTAAATGAATCCCTTCCCTACATTTACCTTAAACAAAAGTCAAACATCCATTGCAACCCCTTTGGTCTTATTGGCCATTTCTTTCTTACCCAGTTCAAAACACCATTCAAATACCAAAGATAAAGACAATGACAAGTAAAGTTCAATTTAAAGCCTCAACAGTTAAAGTGATGCCAAAATCAATCTAAAAATCAAGTGTAATCAAAATTCAAAGTTCAAATTTCTATAGTCAAAATCTTGTCAAAGTCCAATACAAAACAAAAATACAAGTACAATTCAAGCCTCACACCCTCAAACCTTTTCCAACATTACAACCTCAAAAGTCCTCTCCAAATGAACATTGTCCATCACTTTAACACACGACCTCACAAACTACGATCGATCTGATTCTATATGGACATGTAGGTAGCCTCACCTTGAGGTCCGACCAAAATAATAAATATAAATCTAGGTTCATCTTAGTGAGTGGTTGGATTCTCTAGAATTCAAAAATACCCCTCTTAGGCTAGTACCCAAAACATACTCATAATTGACATAAAACGAGTAAAGATGTCTCTTATATTTTCATCTCAGTTCATGTCAAAGGTTTCATATTTGGACATAAGCATATCCACTTTAGATCTCCTGACTTCACTAGTTCCTTCATAGGCTAACGCTAGAGTTTCCCATATTTCATTAGCACTAGAGCATGCTAAAATACGACTTACCTCTTGTCTACAATACCTTGTTGAAGAAGGGACATAGTCGTGGCATTCTTCTCGAGAGTATTTAGATCTGTTGTTGAGTATTCACTCTCTTTCTTCTCTATACTAACCATGTTGGCAGCAATGATGAAGTTCTACATGCAAATCCTTCATCACGGATAATTTATCCTATTGAACTTGGGCAACCTTGATCCTTCATTTCCGTCAGTTATCTCTTAAATACTCATCTTTTCTTCCTTCTGTAGGTGTTACCCTTTCAAGAAGTTCGGCTCTGATACGAATTGAAAGTGCAAGTTATACTCAAGATGGTGGGTGAGAGTATAGAATAAGTGTTGTAAATTTTTTGATTGATTGAGACTAGTTGAGAAACAGTCCTTAGGCAGCGGAATAATAAATGCGAGAAATAAACAACACAAGGATTTAACGAGGTTCGACTTCGAATAAGTCTATGTCCTGCATTGTATTACTCATTTATTAATCAACTCATAATAACAAAAGAATTACACTAAATTAAAATATGCATAAGAGATCCCCCAACTTCCACCTATGGAAGTTCGGCTCAATCAGCAACTATAGTGATTCAAAAGAACTTTATTCCTAACCAAATTCCCTCACAAACTGAACTCACAGAATGCTTTAATTCTAGAATGCGAGTATGTTAAGTCCTTAATGTGGAATCGGATGTATGCTAGGTTGTGCTTTGAGAGAGAGAACTTTTGCAGTTTAGGTTTTCGAATATGGCTCGTGCAAAAGTGTTAGGGTTTGTGTACGAACAAAATATCTTAAATAAGCCTTTGGCTTGTATGTTATAGAATATTGCCTAAGAATATTTTCCTTAGGAGAATGGTAATAATCCATAAAAAATATTCTTACTAATTTTAATTGAGATCAAATAAAATTAGTGCAATACAGAACAAGAAAAACAGGCGCAGGCAACCGACGTTAGCGACCGATTTTCGGTCGCTAACACAAATTAGCGATTGATTTTCGGTCGCTAACGTTGGTCGCGTTTATTTCGTCGCTAAAAAAAATTAGCAACCGAAAATCGGTCGCTAAACGTTTAGCGATCGATTTTGTGACCGATTTTTTGAGTAAGAAAATGGCAAAAAATTTAGAGGGAAAATAGAATTAGCGACCGATTTTTTGGTCGCTAATTAGCGACCGACACTGTATCGGTCGCTAAAGAGAATTAGCTACCGATTTTTCGGTCGCTAAATCCAATTTTCCTCCATTTTTTTATTAATTCGAGGCTTTTTCCAATTTTCCTAGGACGGTACATAAAATGAAAATTTACAAATGAAAGTGATCGAAAATGTACAAAACAACATTGCAAATACAATGAAAACTTAGTTAAGAATATTATCACATACATTTAGTCAACTTCTATGTAGCCTTCACAAGTGAATTAAATAATTTCATGAAATCGTGTAAAACAACCATGCTCTCCAAAATATACAACTCTAGCAAGTTTGTGTCTCTAATATTAATAATAATAAAAAAAATGTGTTAATAATAATAATAATAATCAAACCACTCAAAGTGTCGGGAACTACAATCATCATCTTATTCTAGAGAGTCCACCTTAAGCAAAAGCTCTTCGACGGGGTCGCCTTCAAACCACTCAAAGTGTCGGGAACTGCATTCTGCCCATAGTAATCATCCCTCACCAAATTCACCCCAGCGACAAGTTCTTGAATTGAAAATTCGAAGCATTTCTATATGAGATCATTCTTCAATTACAATTTATGATACGAAAATTTCATCTTAACAAACTTTCAATCCAAATGGACACTAAATATGATTCTGTGGCTGGCAAGGTCAAAGGATTTCAAGATGAGTGTTAGCACTAAATTTCACATTAAGGACCATTGGTGGAACACTGTGTTAGTTCATCCTTCCCCGAAACTTTAGCTATAAGAAAACATGATAGTGAATGTCAAGTGACAGTAGCTTTTAAAATCAATTGGCTTATTACATACAGAAAACTTAATTCACATTAAGCTTCATCGTCATACTTGACAAATTGACCCAAGGATATAGATTGTGAAGAATAGTCTGAATTATGAAAGTTGTACTCAGGTGGACAACAATTTTGACAAAGTATTCGAGTAAACATGACCAAAGAAAAAAAAACAAATAGAAAACCAACATTTTCTCTTCAACATATGTTCTAGATATACTTAATAAAAAAGCCAAAAGGTAGCAAATTGGAGATACTAGGAATCTAGATTCAACCGTTCAAGGAGGAAAGTTAGGACAATCACATAGTAATTCGTGACTTAAAAGTGAGGATGTTCACATGAAGTGATGTGTTTCAATGTTGTATGGAGAAACAAATAATGGCAGCGACAAGTGCGGAGCTTTGTGACCAACACTTCTTAAGTTGTATGTAGACTAATCTATAAATAATACTTATCTTGTAAAAGTGGTGTAACAAACAGTCAAATAACTTGCTAATTTCAAAAAACATGAATAATTGAAACACCACCATACACAATTATTACTCTTATTGTCAAGTAGTACAGTGTTTTCAGTTTTTCACCCCATTTTAGTTTAACAACAACTCATGCAAATCACCGCGTCTTATTTGTGGGTCAAATAAGAAGATATATGCGGTTCTACACATGCACTACATTTCAAAAAGACAACATTAAACAATACTATAGGCATCAGGGTACTCACAACAGAATAGCCATTACGTGTAAGGTCGTCCAAAGTTTGTTTCAAATTCTGCAAAAGCATGCCATAAACAGTACCTCTTAAAAGAAAATGGTATGTGTAGAAAAAAGCAAAAGAAAAGAACATTCACTTGACCTCCAAATGTGAGGGGAAATGCAATATTTATTGAAGATACAGTAAACTACCCCACAAGGAGGAAAATGCCACGAAAGAAAACCAAAAATATTGCATCAAGCACACAAAACTCGTTTCGGATGTAACAAAGACTTCCATATGTGCTTTAGATAAAAACCCATCTTTTTACAAAAAACGACTAACCTAAGAATCAATCATATAGAGCAGTTAAAAATCACAATATGTGTATAAAGTATTGATCATCAGTATTAATAATAGTAATTAGTGGGAAAAGTACATAATTTGCTTCAACATTATTATGAGAACTAAGCCCTTTGGCAGGGATGAGAGTGGCTTAACGCCTCAAAATTATTACGAGAACTAAATATTACTAAATTTGTTCATCCTTTCTACTTTGTTAAATGTCCTAATCGACTCTGGCACATAATTTGTGTCCTTTAGAAAATAACTTCTAGCCAGAAACTGTAATCCCAACTAGAAGATTCAAGAATGTAGTTCCTTTGATAAGATAAATCCAACACAAGTTACCAGAATAAATGGTGAATGGCAAATGCCAATTCAACAGACATCACGATTTAGTAATATTACATACAATAAGATGACAAGTAACAGATCACATAAGATAAAGCTGAAACCCTAAGCACATAAAAATAATAATTTCTGATTCAAACCCTAAACGCATTCATACCAATTGGCTAATTATAACAAAACTGGCTCAACCCCTAATAAAAAAAATACATAAGTCAATTAAACTAATAGAATGAAGGATGATTAACCTTTTCCTCTGTGACGGGAAGCCCTCTTCCTTGGAAGGAACCCAAGGGAACCGTGCCTGGGGTGCTCAAACTTCCTGTGTGACATATTACTCCTTTCTAACCTGCATCAACAAGTCGCAAAAAAAATATATATCAGTTTAATAGATTTAATGAACCTTATTATCAACTAATCAGTTCAATGGATACAATCCAACTAATTTTCAAGTTAACAGTATCAACACATTTCAACAACAATAACAATAAACCCCAAATTAAAAAATTGGTTAAAGTTCTGTATAAACTTTATACTATACCGTTGTTTTGACCGTGATGGCAAAGAAGCTAATATTTTATGAGCCATACCCCGTGTAAAATTCTTTGCGCATCTAATGTAACATCAAAAAATTGGTTTGTTGTGAGACAGCCAAAATTCAACAAACTCTGCCTTGGTATGGTTTTAGCTAATTGTGCTACCACTGTCAGCTGCAATCCGAGCATAAAAAACAGGAGACAATTCAGTTTGCTACTTCATTTCGTAAGAAAATCAGACTCAGAAAGCAGCCAAATGTTTGTTAATTATTCTATCATTCAATCATCATATGATAAATTGTATTCAGAAGATTCTGACCAGAGCACAATATTAAACCACTTTCACATGCTTGTTATTGAGGAATCTCAGACGCTGCATTTTATTTTAGTTTTAAAAAACATGCATCTAAAATAAAGCCACAGTAATACACTTTGTACTTGTCTTGTACTAATTATTGCATTATATTTTCATTCTGATTTGGTTGTTTTTTAATTAGTGAATGCAGCAAATCTTTGATAAATATAGTCCAACTTTTTATGGTTGATCTAGTTAGCTAGATAAGTAAACGAAACCACTAATATATTTGCCTTCATTTTTATTGATTTATTGACTAAGCTCATTTTCTTTCTCATACTTGATGCTAGTACCTAATGRAATTGAGATTAAACTAACACCCAACATCACTCAAATCTTTGCAATATGCAAGAAAGTGACCATAAAAACTCCTTAGGGAGTGAAAGATGAAAATTACCATGTATACATATGGGTCACTTCGGCCTCCTYCGCCACGTCGCTTGACTTCATCCATCCTTAGCAGCCTGCAAAAACTCGAAGCACCAAACGCAAACCAATTGACATGAGAAAATGCGCATTCTTAGCACTTTCAACATTCCTAAAACATGCATAATTCAATTTAACACAACTTCAAAATTTCTCAATTATGTGTTTGTACTTTGCTWTATACAATAATGATATAGAACAAAAACAACAGCAACAATATCAAAACAAACCAACACAAAGAAGAGACCAAAAGACACTAAAATGACATACATTTTGAGAGCTTTACTGGTATCTGGGCTATTACCGAGAAGTTGCCTAATGCGAACTTCAGAAGCACATTCTTTGCAAGACAATAACTTCAGAATTGCTTTAGATCTTGTCCCTCTTCTTCTCCMTTGCTCCACCACCACTATCCTCCCTTCGTTCCTAGCACTTGATATCTCGAGATTTATTGATAAAGTTACTCTTTAACAGCATCTATCATGAACTATAACCAATTCACATTCCTAATTAGCCCCATCGATAATTTCAACAACAATAACAATAAAACCCAAATTAAAAAATTGCAACATTCTATACAAAATTTATAACTCAAAAATGCTAATAATCAGTTCAATCAAAAACATACATTACATTTCATAAAAGTTCCCTCTTTAATTAAACCCTAARTTTAAATCTCATAATCTCAATTAAGRAATCCAAAACAAATTTCCAGCTTTAATAATATAATCAAAAAATGATTAAAACATAATATTTYTGCATATTCATCAAATAAAATTGATTCGAAATCAATTTGGAGGTTTAGGGTTTATACCTTAAGATTTGGGCACAAAGGAACAAAGGGGAAGAGGAGAGAGAAGGATGGCTGGTGGTCGGAGTTGTCGCATCGCCGTGCTGTTGCTGCTGCTGCCTTGCGCAGCTGCAGGTGGCAGTGGTGGCGGCCATGCTGTTGCTTGGCGAAGGAGGGACAGGGAGAAGGAGAGAGAGAGAGAAAGAGGGAGAAAGAGGTTAGAGGGAGGAGTGAGATGTCGGAGGGACGTCGGAAGAACGGGAGTGAGGTTAGAGGGAGGAGTGAGAGTGTCATTTTGGGGGTTTTTAATTTTTAGGGTAATTGGCAGAGTGGGAAGGGTAGAGGGAAGAGTGAGAGTAGTAGTGTCGTTTTTTAGAGTTTAATATTCCGAGATATTTGTTTTTATTTTTTTAAGGGGCAAAGCTGAACCCGCCAATGTTTAGTGCCTTAGCGACCGATTTATCGGTCGCTGATAGGCTTTTAGCGACCGATTAATCGGTCGCTAATTATTGCGACGGAAAATTGTTTGCTAACAATCGCCCGAAGACGAATTTCTAGTAGTGATATAATATAACGTGCTTACCATACTTAAAATATATTTTTTGCACAAGAACCCTACTATCCGTGTGTTTAAAGATCAATTTGTTTGGATAGAAAATTTTCTTAAAATACGGATGTTGTGAAGTAAACATAAGAGGACTGGTTTAGAACTATTCCCAAACTGTTCCAGTCAGCCAAGTTTCCTTTTAGTTGTATATGATAAGTAACRASAGTTTCTACTSACATAYAACTAGCTCTTCTCTCTAACTCAACCTTTATAGAACATCTACAAAATCCAAATAACACTTACATTGCATRTAWGACCTAAGACTATGACTTTTCTGAACTTAATATTCATGCTGAAGGGCCRCGGAAAGGGTCGTTGGAAAAAACCTAACCGGCGTTCTCAAAATTACAAATTATATACCGATATTAACAACTATACCAAAGCATAGAGGTGAGTAAGGGGTCGATCCTCTGGGAAGGTAACAAAAGGAGTTTAAATCTAAACTACACTAGCTTGGGAAGTAAACATAGTTTGAAGTGTGAAATTGAACTAAAACTAACTAAGCAAACTATCGAAA
Source organism: Bassia scoparia (assembly GCA_008642245.1). NCBI lineage: Eukaryota > Viridiplantae > Streptophyta > Magnoliopsida > Caryophyllales > Amaranthaceae > Bassia > Bassia scoparia. The sequence goes on from SNQN01012438.1 coordinate 11,016, forward strand.
TAATCTTTGGGGTAAAACAATTACTCTAAACACTTAGGAGTAACTACTGTCACCTTCCATATTTAAGTGAAATGCCAATCAAAGAGTGAGTTCATCTCCAACAAATAAGGTGGTTGCAATCATGGTTTGGAATTGTGTTTAACATCATCTCCCAAGTTAATTAACCCTCTCAAAATAAGTTCAAACCCAAGTCCCCTTAATTTCATACTAGTAATGAGAAATCAAGAATCAAACCAATGCCCAAGTGAAACCTCACAATCCCTTACAAAGGGTTGAATCAAGCACCTCTAACCTCACAAACAATGGGTGGCCAAATCCATAGCAATAAGGCTTGAGAAATCACAAATCAAGGCAAAAATGATAATTGGAGTGAACAAATTATATCATCTTTCCATTGTAAGGATTATAGAAGGGACAAAAAGCCTCCTAAAATATTAAACTACTCACACATCATTGTAACAACACAAATAGCAAGAAAAACAAAGGAAAAGCATGAACTAGAAGCCATTAAAGCAAGGAAAACTCAACAACAAGAGGGTATCAAAGAAAACAACTCTAAACTACTTCAAATCAAGTAAAACAAAGATGAAAACGTTCACAAACACAAGGCTATCAAACTAGAAGCAAAAGAAATCACAAACTCAAGTAACAACAACACCCACAAAAATTCCATAAAACGAAAATCATACAAAACCAAGAGCAAACTACAACAAAAGTGAAATCTAAGCAAAGAAATGAAATTACCTTGAAATTTTAGGTCAAAAGCATATAAGACTTGTAAGATTTGAGTAAGAATTGAGAAAACTAGGGGAAAAACAAAAGCTTCAAACTACTCTCTAATGGTGGATTGAAAGGAGAAGAAGAAGTGAAAAAGAAATCTGAAATTCTACTGCCTATTCTAATTCCTACTCTCTAATTATTACTCTGCTTGTTATTGTTTTGTCTCTCCTAACACTATATATACAAGGCCAAAATACAAGCTTAACTATTTACAAAACCGCCATTACTAAATTACACATGTGCTTCAAAAAACCTCCAAGTCAAGTCAAAAGTGAAGAAGTCAACATCCGGAGTGCTACGTGGACGTGCGTGCAGACGCACGTGTGGGCCCAATTACGTGCGGCCGCACGTAAAATTCTACTAGAATGGCTGCATGCGCGGACGAGGTGGGCGCGTGCAAACACGCGTGCGGGCAAGACACGCGCAGTCGCGCCTAAAATGCTTTTGGAATGAAGGAGGGTCCTGCAGGCGCGGACGACTAGGCGTGTGTGCAGGCGCATGCGGGCAAGTAACGCGCGTGAGGACGCGCGTGTGAACCCCAAGGCGCGCGTCCGCGCCAAAAAAAACCTTTTTGGAAGTTTTGGAACTTCCTGCAGGCGCGTGCAGAAACGCGCAGACGAACCTGGACGCGCGTGCGACCCCTCAACTGAACTGTCAAACTTCGAACGGCCATAACTTCTTGCTCGGTGCTCGATTGCAGCTTGTATTATATCGTTGGAAAGCTCACGGTGTCTACTTTCCAATGAAAAAAGCCTAACCAGCAAACTCAAAGTATAAATAACGATATGGCTCGAAGAAGACATTAGAGAAACCGTTTAAGTGCCTTAAGGCTCAACCAAAGCAACCAAAAGCAAACCAACAAGTTGGAAAGCTTAGAACCAACAAGTGAACATCTAGGCAACTTGCAAAATACTTAAAAAGCTTGGAATTTGGTGTCCAAAGATAAAAATGGAGAGAAAACCTAGGAAAAACCTAGAAAAACCACTAAAAACTACGAAAGCTTTGCAAAAAAAAAAAAAATTAACAAAGTGGAAATCTAACCAAAAGGCTAGTAAAATGATATCGAAAACAGACAAAATGGCTAAATAAAGAAGAAATAAGTGCCAAAATGTGACCATTTTTGGCACTTATCAACTCCCCCCAACTAGGACCTTTGCACGTCCTCGAGCAAAGTAAAGCAAAGCAAAAGAAAAAGAAAGAAGAAAACATAACACTAACTCACTTTCGTAGGAATCACGGTCACTTTTAGCAACTAGTGACAAGCCCTTAAAACCCTCAAATCGCTAAGAAGGGCGACGGAAGGTCTCGTGAGGGTTTCAAAGAGAAGTCCACAACTCCATAAATAAAAAGGAAAACAAGGCAAAAGGTTTCAAAAACACAAAGACAACAAGAGAAAGAACCAAACAAAAAGAAAAAGAAACAAAAGTGTGATTTGGATTGGATTTCTTTGACTTAAGGGACGCTAATAAGGAGAAAGATGTCCCCCAACTAGAAACCAAACAAGAGTCAAATAGATATCACAAATTGTGTGCAACTTTCAAGCTTGCAATAAATCAAGTCATTCTACTTCTCCTCCTCTCTCCAAAGCGACCCTCCTTGGCCTCAAGTAGACCAAGCTTGGTGACAACACATAGCTCAAAGGAAGAGCTCAAAGAATATCATAGAGAGATTTCAAGAGTGAGGTTTAAGCACATTGCACCAGACATCCAAATGAGAAATTGTGACTCCCTCCACTTTAGTGACCAACTCTCAAGGTCAAAGGACTTTTCGGGTTGTAATGTATAATGGCTAAAGGATGGGTGAGGACAAATGTATTTGGCTTTGTGTGGTATCTATACAAAGTGAAGAACAAACACAAAACAATACTTTGGGGATTGAGGTTCCCAATTCCAAACTCACACACTTCAATAATTTTCCTAAGTGCATATATTTGGAATTTTCTTTTTTGTTTTTTTTTTTTAAAAAAAATAAACTCACACTTGCAATACTATTGCATTTCACTTACACCATTTACAACACTTTGAGGCTTTATACACATAGCCTTACACAGACTTACAACACACTTCACTGTCTTCTAAGAGTCAAAACATATAAAAATTGGCCTAAAAACACGTATATGTGGCTAATCATAGGAAAAGAAATCTCAAGGGTGTCTAAAGGTAAATGAAAACGTAAATTATCCGCATATACATATGTTGGAAAGAAATAAAGAAATCACATGGCTTGCTTTTATAAGGTGCAATCAAATGAATTCCTAGGAAGAGAGTTTCATGACTCGGATTTTGAAAAGGATAGTTTTTTGAAAAATTAGACCTTGTTAGACTCTTAGTTGGGAGAAAATTAGTTATAAGAAACTCAAATCCCATCAAAATTCAAATCCATCACACAAAACATAATTTACCACTTGCCTTGAAACCAAAGAAAGAAACAAAGGAAAAAGAAGAAAGAAAAGAAAAAGAAAAGAAAATCTTTTTGGCCTTTTTTGCATTTTTGATTTTTTTGTGACGTTTTTTTACTTTGCACCTAAAAACACAAAAGCAACAAACACAAATTTACAAGCACAACAAAATAGTAAAATTTTAGAAAAAAGAGGAAAAACTTGGAGATACAATTTACACTATAATCCTTACATCCCTCATCAACTTCAAATAACTTGAACGAAGTCAAGGAGACTAAAAATAAACTCAAGGGGGAATCCAATAACCTCCGGCAAACAAATGTAATTAAAATCCCGTATTTGACGACCCCTACGACGCGTAAGCACATAATCCAAATGATAACAAAGCTGTGCAAAACCAAACAAATTGGGAAATCTAACAAAAGGCTAGTAAATTGAATATCGAAAACATACAAAATGGCCAAAATAAAGAAGAAATAAGTGCCTAAATGTGACCATTTTTGGCACTTATCACATGCAAGCCATCAAGACTCGACTTCATGAACTTCGTCTTTTCATCCATTAAAGTTATGCCTTTTGTATCTGTATATGCYAACAAAAACTTGCATGCAAATAGATAGTTCAATGTGGTTTGTCATCATTCAAAACTCAAAGTAGGAACTCAACAAAAAGGAAAAGGCCTTAGTCTAAGATCGAGTAAGCATAATTCATTCACACGAGTGCACACATATTAATCGATTATTATACTCTTGTACATTCAACAATTGAGTAATTCAACTAGATTGAATTCAGTTGAATCACCAATGAAGGGTTTAGTGATTGGGTAGCAATTGTGAGTTCAATTGCGAGTGCTTGTGAGTTCAAGTGCGAAGTTAGCACACTTGGGTTGAGTGTGAGGTGTCATTGTGTGTGTGAGTTCACATACATTGAGGGTTAGAGTTGCTTGGTTTATTAGGAGTAGAATTATTAAAAGTAACTAGGGTAGGAAGGTAAGCAATCCTAAAGTTTGGTGAACCTCGTTAAATTTAGTGTGCCTTTATTGTTGTTTTATATTGTTTGCGTATTGTTCTATGATTATTCCGCTGCGAGACCATTTCTATAGGTCTACTCTACTAGAACAATCTAAATTGAAAATTTTTAATAGGCACTCAATTCACCCCCCTCTTGAGTTCCGTTGTGCACTAATTTGTTGTTACCCTCATCACAGAATCCATGACCTTAGTTCATGACTATACTACAGAGTCCTTCGCCATGCTTTTTGACTTGGCAAGGCATAATATGTGTTTCGCGGTTCCCTATAAGAGCGAGTGTGGTGGCATCATCCCCCTCGGGCGCTGTAGGATTAATAGTCCCCTGCGGTCCCTCGCACAGGATGCATATAATATGAATATATGATATGTTTAAAATTTTCATTATAACCAACACGTAGTAAACTACACATGTTACCGTAGCTTTGGTATTTGATGTAATATTACGTGATCTCTATGATATCTCTAGCAATATATTATTGTGTTATTAGAGAATAATAATAATTTGCCCAATTACAAATTAGGAAGTGTATATATTATGTGATAACATATATTTATTTTGTTATAGGTGATCTTTTAAATGAAATATTGTATATCTCATTATAAATTATGGGGTATTATAGTATATATGTATGAAATCATTTTTTTATGTTTCGTATATAAATGTCAATGCTTACATAATTTTGTAGAAACATGATCTTGATTTTTTCTTTCTAAATTAAGCATACACGCA
>SNQN01012439.1:5204-15950 GCA_008642245.1 Bassia scoparia
CATCCCTTGTTTTGAGCCTTACCTTTTCTTTCTTGATTAACCACATTACCAACCATTTTGGCCTCATTTGATTTACCCAAGTCTAGCTTGGGGGAGCATTTGGTTAGTTGGTGGGTAGTGTGTTGTTGTTTCTTGGCTAGTTACTTGTGTTGGGTGGTTTATTTTGTTATTAGTGGAGTGTGCTCTTTCATTTAGTCGTATCATCATCTTCTCTTTTATATGTAAATTTATTGTTATGCAAGGAGAAAGTTTCAAAAGAGAAAAAAAAATTGTTCGATGGAAACCCACCCGAAGCCCAAAGTAAATTATATAGTTAGTTGTACTTAGTGATACCTCATTTACTTAGTCATATTCCGAGCATGTTTTGTTATCTTAGTTGCATACCTGGCCGGGTCCGGTTGTTTTTTGGCTCGACTTTTTGTTTTCCTCCTCTTTTTAGTGGGCGATTATATTAGGTTTTTGGGGGGATTCTTCAAGGATGTTTTTCACTTCCTTTTCAAGTTTTTTGTGAGAAGAATTAGGATTCTTATGTTCTTGCTTTGGGGATTGTAAAAATAACGCTTTGTAATTGCAATTTCAATCATATTTGAAGGTATTAGTTCAATTCCTTTCTTTGTTCTTGTTTTTATTCTTGTTTAATTACTTTATGCTTATGAATTATATCATTAAACTTGTTGTTAATTTCAATATACATAGTGAGTAGTTTACTTCTAGGGCTTGGTGAAACTATGTAAAGATCATGATTCTTGTTTGATTTTTAGGATTTAAATTTGGTTTGTTTTAACAATTCAATTGATGGGTTTTGGATTGATTGCATGTTTGGCCAATTTGCAAGTATTATTTACTCAATTCTATAAGCGAGAGCTGCGAGTTTGAGTGAAGGATTTCCATCTTTGAACTGTTAAATGATAATCGCGATAGCTTGCTTTATTGTTTAGCTGTGGAATTCGATTGCGAGAGTAACTTATTTCTTTGCCTAAATTCATTCCTATCCCAACTGTTGTTCTTGAATCAATGATCGACTGCATGGAATTCCTCCTTTGCCGTTAGGTTCTTCTAATCTAATGAACTTTTTCGTCAACTATTTGTTTTGGTTCCTTCGCCCCACGCCTTCATTCCCCTTTGCGGTGCCTTCGTCCCCCCCCCTCCCCATCGCTCCCTTCAATTCATCCCCCCTCTTCCCTCCAACTAGTCGTTAAAAACGTCCAAATGTTTAATGTTCAGTGATAGTGGAACTTGGTTTCAATTTGTGATTTATTGTCCTTCACACAGTGGTTTCCGACTACTGCCGCGACATATACTAGTTAGGGGAATTCAGGGAATTATTCTTGGTAGTAAACGACCTATCAAAATTTGGCGTCGCTGACCCGGGGAAGACAATAATTTCGCCTTTTATTGATTAGGGTGGGGTTTTTGGGTTTGTTTACCTAATCTTACTTGTATATATATTTTTTTTTGTCATAATAATTGTTTTTCTTTCTCTTTATGTTTTTCATGGAGTTTGATGGTATGATTCTTATGGGTCGCTTTATTTAATTATCAAAGGCATATGATTTTAATTATAAGAATTTTAATCTAGTTCGATGTTTGATGTATCTAATGATTATTAACATTCACATGTCCTTACATGATATTCTATGGTTTTTACTAGGATTTTCTCCTACATATTACCCTGGTATTTGCGTTATTAGCTCATATACCCTGAGTTTGCTCATAAACGCGCTCGATATACCCTATGAACTTCACTCCGTTGCTCATATCTTATTGAGGAACGAGACAAGCTAACTTCCGTTAAGTTTTATGATATTTTGACTTATTTGCCTTCCTTCTACCTCCATGTAACTATAATTATAATGCGAACTGCACACATCTGTTACCTGTTGCACTCTACTCCAACTGCGAAATTCTCATCTTCAAACTTCATCACCTCACAACCTTATTACTCATCTCTTAACTTTGACACCCATTTTCTCATGTTCTAATTATTAACTATAGAATCACCTACTGACTACTACTACTACTGCCATACAAGCAATAATAGATAAAATTAGAGATATTCAGAGTTTGCAATCTTCTAATAAAAAGATAGTAATAATAATGGAAGATCTAATACCTCAATATCACCTTTCTGTCAAACCAAGCAGCTACAAGACAAGAGCTTCGAACTCACGAACATAGAGGATCTGATAAAGCTGTTCGAAATAGAGGCATACAAATTATGGCCAGCAATGGAGTTAGAGTACAACAGGGAGGAAGAAAGTGCAGAGAGTTCAATGGAAGAAGCAGAGGAGCAGCTCAACTCCGCCATTCAAAAGGCAGACCAAATTACTCGAATAATTCGAAGTTCGAACCCATGCCGCCCTTYTCCAATGCAAWCCCGTTCAAACACCACCGCCGTAGCCGCAACATCTTTGAACRACCGCTGCCACAATCGCAACACCCTCGAACCGCCATATCTGCTACCTGTCTGAAATTGGGTTGGTCAATTTTCGAATTTTATTTGGGAAATTCAAAACGTCTCCTATTTTCCTCTTACTGTTCCTCACTCACACTCTCAAACTCACACTTTAATCTCTTAAAACACTCACAAAATTGATAAAAAWTCCAAATTAGTCACTCAAACACAATCTCATTAAAATTTTGAATTTTATTRGAAAAAACTGGGTTTATTGCGTGGTATATGGTATGATTTTGGGGCAAAGTGAAGCTCGAATTGGGGTATTTGATTTAGAATTCTTGGTTTTCGATTCAAATTGGTATGTTTTTGGGTAAAATTGTTGTAGCGTTGGTAGTTGATGTTGTTGTAACAAAGGAGAAAGAATGATGCAGATGAATGGAGCAATAATGGAGGTGAAAGAATAGAGGTTGGAGAAGAAAGGGCAAATAAGTCAAAAAATGATAAAATTTAACARTGTTAGGTTTTCCATCCTCATTAAGGGCATTTGAGCTAATATTGCATACTTCAAGGGTATATGGAGCGTTTTGAAAAACTTAGGGGTATATGAGCTAATTCGCAAAACCTTAGGGGTACATGAGGAAAAATCCCTTTTTATTATAACACTAATGAGTATTATGCACCTGATTTGTCTTTCTCTTACCAACCTGAATTGTATGATTATTGTCAACTTGAATTATCGGAGTGTCCGGGAGATTCAATAAGGCAAATGGTTGCTGATCTTAGTGAACTAAGTAAGCGCCTTAATGATATAGAAAAATCTTCCCTACATATGACAGATACTCTAAAATCATTGGTTGAGCAACGATCTACTCGTCAGAAAGTGGTATATGAGGATGATATTATTGAAAATTAGAATCAAAGTGGCATAGGGGATGATAATGTGCTTTTTKATTTTAATTCATCTTTTCAAAGCCCCCAGCTACTTGATGAAAAGTGTTATGGTATTGATGTAGTAGATATGATTTGTTATGATAAAACACCCCCAACTCTATCTAAAGATCCCTTGGAGGTAGTTTTCTCTCTTGAATCTTCTACAGATTATGCTAGCATTTGGAAGGATGAAATAGATGCTATTGAACGAGCTCTTTATGGTGAAGAACACAATCCTAGCGAGAGTAAGAAGAGCCTTGATCTCAATCCTTCATCTCCCATGTTCCATCATTCTCCCATGTTCAATCATCCCTACTTTATCAGAGAATCTTCAATACATGATACAATTGGGCAACAAAATTTCAATGATCATCCTGAATTGCCTAATGATGAACAATTAAAGGGAAGTTGTAAATATTCGTGTTATTTTTATTTTGTTTTTTCTTCTTTTAATTCTTTTGATTTTTCTTTTAGTTTTCCTACTAATAGTAATGCTTTATTTGTAAATATTCTTTTGTTTATCTGCAAGCCATATGTTGTGCTTAATGACATGTTTGCAGGGGGCCTTTGATAAGTTGCTCAAGGCATTGGATTGTTCCGATTGCATTAGTTGTGTGAGTTAAGTTAGATTTTGTTTCCCTACATCATCAGTTAGAAGCTTCTGGCACCACGCTTCCAATGATGATGACCTCCTAGTTGTCCATACTGAGTGAGCATCTTCTTTTCTCTTCCCTTTGTTCTATGCATTTTCACAGTGAGGACACTATGTCTCATTTAGCTTGGGGGAGGGATACTTATCTTTATTTGCWTTCTTAGTGTAGTTTTTYTTGCATTCTTAGGATCGTTGCATGGTTTGTACCACTCACTAGGAGTGGAAGTTTACATGTGACTAAAAGAATTGTATTGCTTTCTTAGTTGTAGTGTGTCTCATTCTCCCCTATTTCCCTTTGGATTCTTGACTGAGTATGTTTCCTGTGCCCTATGGTTGAAATTTTTCACACTTGTGATTGTTGAGAARGATCATTGCAGATTGTTGATTTCTTTTTTCGATTCCTTGTTGTTGAAACTTGAGTTTCCGAGTCTTATCATTATCATTTGGAACAAGGAAGATTTTAACTTGTAAGGATTTGAGCCTTGATTTCCATTATTTCTTGACTAACCACATTACAAATTTATTTGGCTTCTTTTGATTGACCCAAGTCTAGCTTAGGGGAGCATTTGGTTAGTTGGTGGGTAGTGTGTTATTGTTGCTTGGATCGTTACTTGTGTTGGGTGGTTTATTTCGTTATTAGTGGAGTGTGCTCTTTCAATTTGGTCTTATCATCATCTTCTCTTTTATAGGAAAATTTATTAGGGATTTTTCCCCATATGCCCCTAACTTTAAGCCTAATAACCCATATACCCTCGTGTTTTTAGAAACGCCTCATATACCCCCGACATTAGAGAAAATAACCCAAATACCCTTAATGAAGCCCAAAACCGTTAAATTTTAACACCGTTAGTATTTAAGTCAATTAACCCCCTTAATTCATCTCATTTAACACCCAAATCTGGTTTTATGCGTTAATGGTGATCCAACTCACTTTATGATTTGTAATTTATGCTATTTAATCCACTCTTTTTTATCACCAAAATTAATTCAGGGTTTCTCTGAATTTTGATTCTGAATTTTGAAGTTCACGTTAGCTACAGTTTCGTAGCTCACACCTCATATAAACTACCTGACCGACTAAAACAAGTGATTCAAAATAGCGACAACGAAGTGCCAACAAATCAAGCATAAACATGAGTCAATCAGCGAAAAAATTAAAACAGAAGAAGTACCAAATGCTGCGACATACAAATTCACAAATTTACCACTAGGAGACACAAAATCCAGACATTTCTGCTTTTAATCATGACTTTTACATATTAAACTCCAAAATTTGAACTTAAACTCAGAAACTCGAAAATGTCCATTAGTCAAGTATAACTTGAACGGATACCAGCAAAAAATTCCAGCATCAGAATTGCTAATGCAGCAACAATCACCAGAAGACTAATAAACACTTAAAAATCCACCATTTCTGCCCTAATCGACATGCAACGCCATAAAACCAGAAATTTGAACTAAAACCACGAAATTGCCTGTGAGAAAATTATTACAATTCGTACCAGTTGAGATCTGAGATTAGAATGATTGAAATCGCACCAAGAAGCCATGGAGGAGGAGATACCTTGGAAGTAAGAGCTTCGATAAGAAGGTGATTGGTCGTAAAATCAGCGGGCGATGCTTCATTGCTCGATGGATTTTAGGTGGAGAATCAAATTCAAGAGAACCCGGTGAATTATATTTGGTATAAAAAAGAGTGGATTTAAATAGCATAAATTACAAATCATTTAAGTGAGTTGGATCACCTTAAGCATAAATCAGATTTGGGGTTAAATGAGAAATAATAGGGGTTAATTGACGTTAAAGTACTAAGGTGTTAAAAATTTAACGTTTAAGCGGTTTTTATGGGCTTAAATAGAATTGGGTTATTTTCTCTATGTCGGGGAGTACTGAGGCGTCTATAAAACACGAGGTATATGGGTATTAGGCTTAAAGTTAGGGGCATAATGGGGAAAATCCAATTATTTTTATGCAAGGCGAAAGTTGAAAAACAAGAAAAAAAAATAATAAAAAACAGAAAAAAAAAGAGAAAAAAATAAAAAGAAAAAAAATGTTTCCTTTTCCTTTATTTATTGTATTTTTTTGCTTTTGCAATTGTACTTTATCCTAGTTAGATGATGATATGATGGTCGCTTCCTTTGCTTGGTTGGTCAGTGTAGTGTTGATTGCAAGTTATTGAGTTATTTTAGCCTCATTTTAGGCTATGTTTCGCATTTGATTTTGTCCCCTAGGATGGACTTCTAGCTTACATTTTCCCAAATTTTATCCTACCTTTGCCCTAGCCCCATTACTAAGCTCCATAAAGACCTTCTTGATAATCTTGCTTTTTATGAGTTTTCGTTGTTCATGGCTTGACAAGATTATGAGAGTATGTGTCGCATTTCGAGTCGAATTTTGTAGATTGAGTGCTTTATATATGTTCCCTTCAAAACAGTTGAGTGTTGGTGAGATGGGAGAGGGGGTTGCCTTTTAATATCTTAGGGCTACAAAAGTTGATTCGTATGCACATCTTTTGCCATATTATGGGTGGAGAGTGACGAGTTAGTATTTAAACTCGCACAAAGGAGAGGAGTGGTCACCGGATGAGAAACCTTTCCTTGGATTCTTGGTATTCTTATGATAGGACCTTTCGTTTCTCTGTATGATATCTTGTCCTTGATTAGGTATTGAGTTCATTTGGATGCTTTGATTGAGAGGATGCGATCACAGGTGTTTTGAGATCTTGCTTTTATAGGGTGAAGCATGCTCAGGTTTTAAGAATCTTGTCTTCGTTGCTTGAGGACAAGGAAGGGTTTAGCTTGGGGGAGTTTGATGTGTGTGTTTTGTATAGTATTATTACCTTGTCCCCATGGCATTTTATAAGCAATTTCTCGCTTGTTTTGTTCTATTTTCCAATGGATTTTATACTTGGTTGGAGTGTTTGTTTCTTATTTATTTTGTAGGAACAATGGTCTCATTAAGCTTGAAATCGACTCTTGGAGCGAGGTTTGCTAATTGGGAGGTCAAAATCTACTCAAAAGGGCATTTTATTGCTGYCCAGGTCTCATACCCGGGTGGGTTTCCAGATACCCGACCGYGTTTGTACTTGGTAGTTAGAAGATTTTTGAGGTGTTGTTTTGAAGAAAAAGTTGCTACACGCACCCAAGTGGGTTTCCACATACCCGGACGGGTGAGCATTACGTCAATTCGAGCAACAAGTTCATACTCGGGTGTGTTTCCACATACCCGGCCGGGTCTCTATTGAAGAAAACTGAAGTAGCTACATACCCAGCCGGTTTTCCACATACCCGGTCGGGTCACCTCATTTACTTAGTGATATTTCGAGCATGTTTTGMTATCTTAATTGCGTACTCGACCGGGTTTCCATATACCCACCCGGGTCTGGTTGTTWTTTGGCTCGACTTTTCGGTGTCCTCCTCTTTTTAGTGGGCGGTTATATTAGGTTTTTAGGGGGATGTTTCAAGGATGTTTTTTCACTTCCTTTTCAAGTTTTTAGAGAAAAGAATTAGGGTTCTTATGTTCTTGCTTTGGGGATTGTAAAAATAACACTTTGTCATTGCAATTTCAATCATAATTGAAGGTATTAGTTCAATTCCTTTCTTTGTTCTTGTTTTTATTCTTGCTTAATTACTTTATGCTCATGAATTCGATTATTGAACTTGTTGTTGATTTCAATATGCATAGTGAGCAGTTTACTTCTAGGGCTTCGTGAAACTATGCAAAGGTCATGATTCTTGTTTGATTTTTAGGATTTAAACTTGGTTGGTCTTGGCAATTCAATTGATAGGTTTTGGATTGATTGCATGTTTTGCCAAWTTGCAAGTATTATTAACTCAATTCTAGAAGCAAGAGCTGCGATTTTGAGTGAAGGATTTCTATCTTTGAACTATTAAATAATAATCGCGATAGCCTACTGTAGGACGTGGGCCGCGCCCTCAGCGTATAGCGGGCGCGCGGCTTGGTACTACATCGAGGTGCTTTGCGTGGGCTTGAGCCACGGATCCCGCACGTGAGTGCGTTGGGGTAGTGTTGTCGAGTAAGGGAAGTCGCCACCGTGCCTAGAAAGGTTATTCACGGACGCCCGAAACGTTGGTGCCAAAACAATGGCCCCACGTCCAACCAAGTAACCAGTCGTGGGTTCGGGGACATGGTACGAATCAGATCTGTAACCCAATCGCCGCATTAGCCGGCCTCTACTCGGTTTCATTGTAATCATCCATGTAAGCCGACGATATTGGAGCACACAAAACTTAAATTTTTTAGCACCTTAAGAAGCGTATAACCCTAAAATACTATAAGGTGTGTTTCTATTATGCACAAGAGACTACCTAACCTAAGAAATTTTGTGACCACTTTGTTATTAATCATGTTAAAACGTGCCTAAAAAAACCGATTGTCCATAGTTAATCTGATTTAAAGTGATTCACATAATTTCGTCTTTGATTAGGCAAAAATATATACTTAATTATACAACAATGACAATATGAAGTTATATGAACTTCAAATATTATAACAAACTCATTCTTACCCTAAATCTGCAAAACGAAAACATAGGTTAGTTTGTAAAACGAATCGAACGAATCTTCTGCCTTGAATCGCGTATATAAAACAAAAAAACAAATGTCTAAGTCTATGATGAAAAAACGAGAGCCAATTGAATCTTCGCCTTGAATCGCTATACAAGAATAAAGAATCTTAGTATTGACAAGATAGAAGTAATAATAATAAAGGTGACGAAACGAAATTAAAAGCATAAAAACATAATCCTACATATTTACATGAGCGATTCAAGTCCGAATTCTACATTGCCGAAAGATTACATTTAAAAACTCCATAAGCACGATTATTATGGGATGCACACAATTCATTTTTGCACCTTAGAAGCGTATACTAACCCTAAAAATTTACTATGAAGCGTATGTTTCTATTATGCACAAGAGAGCTACCCTAACTAGAATGGTGACCACTTGTATTTAATCATGTTTTAAAACGGTGCCTAAAAACCGAAAAATGTCATAGTTAATCTGATGTTAAGTGAGTTCACATAATTTCCGGTCTTTGTTTAGCAAAATATATACAAATTATACAACAAATGACAATATGAAGTATATGAACTTCAAAATATATTATACCAAATCATCTTACCCTAATTCAAATAATTATGCAAACAAAACAAAGGTATAGTTGTAAAACGAATCGAAACGAATCTTCCGCCTTGAATCGCAATATTAAAGACAATAAAACAAATGTTAGTTTATGATGAAAAACGAGGCAATGAATCTTTCGCCTTGAATCGCTATACAAAATAGAAAATCTTAGTATTTGACAAGATAGAGTAATATATTTAAAGGTGAACGAACGAATTAAAAAGATAAACAATAATTCCTACGATATTTACATGAGACGCGATTCAAAGTCGGTTTCTACATGCGAAAGATTACATTAAAACCTCATAATATGGTTAATCAAGTTAAAAGAAAGTGAAAGAGAGTATTGGAGTAATCTCAGAATTTCAACCTTTGTTTTCGCTTGTCAAAACGAATCGAGAAGAACGCAAAGACTCGTGTGTTTTATGTGTATTTGTGAAAAGATTTTTTGTGAGAGAGAGAAGAATGCTTAGATCGTAAAAATTGGAAGTTGGTGGAAGTTGGAAGTTGAAATCGTATGAAAAAGTCGTGTGTTGAAAAATCTGTTGTGAAATCGTGTTGTCAAATGAGCAAGACAAGGTGCTGTATTTAAGGCACGGAGGAATACGCTGAGGAGCTGATTATACGCTTGAGGGGCAACGTATATACGCTGCTCCTCAGCGAATATATACGCTCCTCACAAGGAGGCAATCCGTGATTGAAAAAGTTGTATACTTAAAACCCTGCGTATATACGCTCCTAGGAGCGTATATCGCAGGTTTGCGTATATATTTTTTCCAAAAAATCTTGAAATTTTTGATTCGAATAATCTTTGCCATACGTCTCGATTTCTAAGATTACGGATTATTCTAGACGCCCTCCTTTCCGCAAGGGAAAGTATGATTCTGGAACATCCGCGGAATTTCTAATTAATCAGTATTTTCTGCGTATTCTCGTAGTTTTAAACAATGCAACATTCATAGAAAATCATAGAAAAATCAGAAAAAATAAATAAAAATACTGGCGGATTCAGAAAAATGTGAACGAACATGATGAAAAACAAAAAGCATGAGAATCGGCCAGCGTTACTTGTTTTGAAAACCTTTGAATTATCGAAGAAAACCGAAAGAAAATATTTTTGCCTTGTTTTTTGGACCTTGACTCATTAATTTCGGATGCGTGACTTGACTTCACATATTTCGAGCCTTCATTACGGAGTCAATGCGCGTTTTTCGAGTTCAGAATTAATTGCGACATGTGTTTATACTTTCATCATTGATTACTATTTGGGGAGACATTTTTAGGTTGTCTACAGAAGCCCCACTTTGACTGAGTCTGAGAGACGATAGTCTCGTAAACGAAAGTCAAAGTATTTGATTCGGGACGATAGAGCAACTCAAGACTTCTTGCACCTTGAGTTACCCTTTTCGCCGGTACGGCAAAAACAAAGGTTAGTTTACCTGTTACCGGCCCATGCGGGGGTGTTATCCCTTGAAACGCCTGGGATCCGGGGGTCGAGGCGGCTTTCGTCGCGGCTACGGCTGGACCTTGGCTTTTCAGGCAGATGTGCTGACGGAACGTTCGGGGGAGCGGAGGAAGTTTGCCAAGACCCGAAAGATGCTTGTTGCTGGAATTTTGTT
>SNQN01012441.1:4228-15944 GCA_008642245.1 Bassia scoparia
TCTGAAGAGGAGAACTCGTTGCCTCTACTCCTTGTAGATTCAGCTCTTTGAGAAGCTTCCCATTTCTCTACAAGGCCATCCCCCTCGAGCATCCTTACAACTTCTGACATCTTAGGCCTCTGGTTTGGGAGGAATTGAGTACATAGCAGCGCCACTTGGACTATTTCCTCCAGCTCAATTCTGTCGTAGTCGTTCTTCAACTCCTTGTCTACCAACACTTCTAGCTTCTTTTCTTGGTGAATTTTCTTCACCTGCAAAGAACCAGCCAGAATTSAGGGAAGCAGAAAATAATACTTCGTATAATTTCAGAATTCACATTCAAATAAATGTAACAAAAGATSTCACGTATCACAACTGAAGTAGTGTTTTACATCAAAATTACTCAGAAGTGATAAGTTTTCTTACCCAGTCTAACATAGCTCCTTTCTGGTTTGCTGCTTTTCCAAAGTCTAGTGCTCTCTGACCAGTTATTAACTCTAGTAGAAGGATTCCAAATCCAAAGACGTCGGTTTTCTCCGAAGACTGTCCTGTAGAAAGATATTCTGGAGCTATATGACCCACGGTGCCTCTAACAGCTGTAGTGACATGTGAATCCTGGTGGTCCAACAGCTTTGCCAAACCAAAATCTCCGACAACAGCCTCACAGTAATCGTCCAGCAGAATGTTAGCTGCCTTGACATCTCTATGGATTATCTTAGGATCACACTGCTCATGAAGGTATAGTAATCCCCTAGCTGCCCCTAATGCTATTCGTTTCCTCGTGTTCCAGTCTAATGCTGGCTTTGCTGCATTGTCAAGAGTTGTTAAATGTTAATCGATGGAATCAGCATATTGAGAACCTTGAATTAAGTAAAAGTGTATTATAAATGGCCATAATCCATCTTTGCATTTACCAAATTGCAGCATTGAAAGCTGTAATCCATAATACATCTTTGCATATACCAAAATGAAACATCAWTTCAGCTACATCTTAATTACCTTCAAAAATCTTCTGTGTGCTTATCAGAACTATTTTTCTTGTAAGTTTAAGAACGGAGTATAATGACTTTACCTTTGAGACGAGAAGCGACACTCCCATTTGACATGTAGGGGTAGACTAGCAGCCGTTCGCTGGAAGTCATACAAAAGCCATAGAGGCGTAAGAGATTCGCTGTGTATAGCAAGCTGATCATCTACTTTCATCAGTCTGAAATTGGATCTCTCACCAACAGCATTTCATCTCTATAGCCTCTTAACTCGCGCACAACCGTGACCATCCGATAGATTCCTTTGTAGCACAATACCCAAAAACCACCCTTTTCCTAAGTATGTTTTTATACTAAAGCTGTTTGTTGCTCCTTGAAGTTGTCTGCTCTGAAATGAAATCTCTTCAAATTTCCAAGGCAGACGTCTTCATAATGTCGGTCTGAAATGATAAATTACATGAATATGGAGAATAATTTCCAAGGTTATTGTGTAATTCTGTAATGTGGTCATATTATCTTGGTGTTTTATATACCTTAACATCGAAGAACAGTTGTTTGTGGTGCTTGTGCCTCCACCATAAAATAATCCAAACCCAGTTATCAGCACGAAAATGCTAGCTAGACTTGTGCCTAAGGCCACGGCAAGCTTACCATGCACCTTTGGGTTTCTGAGGAGGAAGAGAACCTTCATAATTAAGAATTAAGTCAGAATTTCCCTAATGCAGAATATAACGTCGAAACGAGCAGAACACTGCACAGGAATCAACGGATAATGAATAGCTTTTGATTCGGAAACCATCTAATTACAGAAGCAAGAGAATTCAGACTCACTGTCTGAATTGTTGATCATTGAAAGAAAAGTGGTACACGAAGCTGTCGGCATAACATATCTTTCTCTGTTGCTGGGCAAGGCACATAATTTGAGGATTTATACAACACTACTTTCAAAAATTTGCGAATGATCTTTTAGAATTTAAAATTTGAGTTAATCACAGAATTGCAATGAGGCAAAGAGAGAGTATAAATAATGTCATGATGTGTCATTCCTCACCTGAATGTTTTGCTGGGAATCTTGGTAGAGGACCGCTCAAATTATTTAGGAGAAGGTCTCTATAAACATCAACAAAAAAGAGAAAAGAGACAAACACTTTAAGGTTACCGTAGTTGTCAAGCATATTCAAGATCAAAGAAGCGAAAGAAGCTATGTTAGTGTCAATTAACCAAGGTAGCGTGTTCAAATATCTAACTTGTAGCGTCTAGTGTGCCCCATACCCCATGTCGAGTTAAAAAAAAAAATGAAATGAACATTCCGAGTACATAAGGAGGTAAGACAATTTACAAGAATTGTGAGCTGGGTCATAATCGGCGAATGACTCTGGAATTTCTCCGGAAAAGGAGTTGTTGTTCAGCCTCCCTGATGCCAAATGGAAGAACTTCAATTCTCATAATTGTAATAATGCAAATCATGAGCTTAAACATCAAAATTAATAGTGTAGTGTTGATTACAATCAAGTAATGGAAGGATGCTTTTAATTGAGACAAGGAAGGTGGAATTCTTCCTCTGAATAATTATCAGAGAAAGATCAAGTGTTTGAAGCTTTGACAAACTTTCGCTATCTCAGCAGGAACATGTCGCTGACTATGTTGTTGATTCTGTCAAAAGCCTGACATAATAATTAAGATTGAAACAAAACAAATAATAGACATTTCAGCTTATGATTATGTGATACTATTACTCTCATGGAATTTTTCTTCATAATTAATGGCTTCTGTAACTTTAAACTGTCTGAAGTTTAGTTCAAGTTCTCAATACTTTGGTGAGAGTCAGCAGATAAAATCCTTGATTGGTACCCCTGATACATAAGTTGATCATTCATACTCTCATTAATTCATTCAGGGCAAATCAAAAAGAAATCTAGCTAAAATTGAAGAAGATGAAAGAGAAGAGGAAAGGGCCTTAACAAACTAACAACTCTAGCTTCTGCATTACAGGAAACGCATAGCCAACTGCATGGATCAACAGCATTTTGCTATCCAATTATCAAGAACAAGGGCATGTGGGTACTCAATGAGTCTCTAAATATCATCAGAAGCTTGCACTGTACCCACAATTCTCAGGGCAACCAAAAAGATAATCAAATTACTGATTCATAAATAGTTAAAATACTTCTTTTTCGTCGCAAATTACTTGTCACGTTTTACCATTTTAAAACTATCATTAAGCGTGAAATTGTTCGAACATGTCCGAAAGGCAAACGCAATCAACAAGACTATGTTTCATTACCTTCATTAGTGACCATCAGCGGTGAGCAGAGCAAGAGAAGAGCTCAACAAGGAGGAGGAGAAGAAGAAGGTAACAGCAAAAAAAACCAGAAAAACTTGCTTCATCTTTACTTCAAAACCAAAAACAAAGCAACTAGTACACATAAAATCCCAGAAAAGATATAAGGGAGAGTTAGAGAGCAGGTTGAAAAGTAGTTTAAAAAGAAGAATCTAAAGTATGGATTTGTTCAAAGGTGGTGTGAAATAATTGTTGGTTAGCATCAGAATAAATAAGGAGGCAATCAGTACAATCTCACTCCTCATGCTCAGCGTCAAGAAATACAAAGAGTGTGCAGTTTCTGACAAAGTGACACAAACACTTGTCAGAGATGCTGCAATAAAATTTAAAGAGGAAAAAAAAGGGAAAAATGGTTTTGGTGGGAGAAAAAAGAGAGAGAAGAACTGTCTGTGAGAGGGAACAACATGCCTTGCACTCCCTCGCCAACAGCTAAAAAGCAAGGAATCATAATATCATTTTTTATTATTAACATCTCCTAATTTATAATAAAGATGGTTAATTAAAAGGCGATCTTGCAAATAGTGCCTCAAGACATCAATTTAGTACTTTTATAAAATGGTTCAAGTCTTAGAATGTATGTCAAAAATCAAAGAACTTAAAAACGCGATTTAATAGATATTACTCCGTATTTTTTCATTTAAGTTAATATTTGGCGTCAAACTAATTAACCTAAAGGCAAGTACAGGGGGCGGTTGTTAGCTTTCGCGATAATAAAGCTAATGTAATTAGATTTGGGGGAAAGGAGATAGAGTTGAGTGAGACAGAAGGGCAAGTTGCTTGGAATTCAATCATTGCATTTGGTGTATAGTTCTTTAGAAATAAGTGGAGTTTTTGAGGGTATTCTTTGTATAGTTAATTTTGGACGTTTTCTGATTAAGCCAAATGGTTAGATCCACTAACTGTAAAACCACTCTCTTTGTGGGATGGTTTTAATGAGTTCGGTTGCTTGGACGCGGAAATTTCTAACTAGCGACATTTGTTCTTGTCTTCTTCTAAAGAGAATAGAAGCACTAATTTTTCAAGATTTTTTCTTGATAGCAATCTTTTTATTAGAGGCATGCAATTGGGCTAATAAGTAACATTTTGTTCTGAGATTTTGTGTCTGTCACTCTGTGTTAAATAGTGGATTTCTTGCTTTCTCTTCTTGTGTATTTTCTTTTCTGGTTTATTTTTGCCTTATATGGGAGTCTTCTTTTTTTTTTGCTCTCTAATGTACACTAGGCTCTTGTTTGACATAGCCAAATGGCAGCCGTGGTGCACGTTAGCGTCCTCGCAAGGGTCTCGCCACAAAGGATGTATGGGGGGATTTGGTATCGTTAGTAGAGTTGTAAAAAACTCTATCAAGTAGAGTTTAACCAATCTCAACCATTGATTATGAAATCAATGGCTCATACATACACTTTTCTCAAAAATTCACTTATCTTTTCCCCAATTTTTTTTCTTATTTTTATCTTTTTCCAGCAAATTTTGGACCTTTAATTTTGAGATGTATGATTGAGATTGAACTCTACTTGGTAGAGTTATTTTACAACTCTACTGGATCCAAATCCGTATGGGAGCAGGCATTTCATTTTTTAAAAAATAATCTCTCGTAAGAGTGTAAGACTTAAATATATGACCTTACAGTCACACAACAACACCTTAATCGGTACGCCAAGACTCCCCTTAACATAGAAATTTGAACAACCTACATTCTATGTAGACCCAGCTTATCGAGCGAATCGATTTTGAGTTGGGGGTGCTCGACTCGTGCTCGTTAATTTTTGAGTCAAGTCGAGTCGATAACGAGCTGCTCGTCTAATGGTTTATTCCTCTTGAGATTCACATTTTATGAGACAAATCGTTGACTATATTTTCAATTCTTTAAATAATTAACTTTTTATAGTGTATTAATTTAGTTTTATTAAGTGTTGATGGAAAATTTAATTTTGAAAGATATAATGTAGAAAATTATTGTTTTTTTGTATAAAATTATCGAGTTTCGAGAATATTCGAGCGAGCACGAGCCAACTCGAGTCAAGCGTTGACCGAGTCGAACACGAGCTGCTCAGCTCAATAAACAGCCCTAGTACTTCGTTTGATGTCTTGAGAAAATTCCAACTTCTTAAGGAAGTATGAGAGTCTCTCACTTCTATCTTATCAATCGCATGTTTTAAGAGTGGGGATCATACAGCTCATCAGTTGGTTAAAATTTTTCTCTCGATCTCATACAATTCTAGAATGCATTTTCACCCCGCGTTCGTGACTCTCTAACAACAACAAAAAAAAAACTCATTGCATGCCAACCCCAAAAGTGGTAAAAAGGACCAGTGTACTAATCAACCCAATAATTGATTTAGATTATTAAACAAAAGATTATGATAATTAATTTGAAAGAGGGGGATTATAAGATAAGATAGCATTTCCCGCTACTCGAAGTAGAAATTTAACAGACCAAGCCCCAACTCCAAGGTATGTGGGTCAGATGAATTAGCTGTAATACTAACACACCAGTATTCACTATTCACTATTCACTATGTATGCAACCTACAAATTCTTCTAAAAACATTCCCTGTTCTTTGTCCTACCAATAAAGTTCCTTATACTTCTCAAAAACAAACACAGCATAATAATACCACCAATATTAATTATTAATTATTAATTATTAATTATTATTCTAATAACAACGTCGCAAATTAGCATATTTTTTGTGCCTACTTTAAAATATGTGCAACGCTTGTTGATTATCGCCCATGCAATATCTACTCGCGAGATCCTTTGTTTGTTGCCTTTTGAGAATTGGAATTGGGGCTTTAATTTGGAAGATCAATTATCACCTCTCTTCTTTTTTTCCCCTTTTTAATTTTTTTTTTAAAAAAATCTTTTACCCATTCCTACTTCAAATCAAATCAAACAATCTATTTTCTATATCATAATCTAATGTCTTTAGTCAAGAAAGAGTCCAATAGATTGATAGCAGGACAAAAAAGTGGCCAACTTTCTAAAGCAAAAGATGTTTACGTCCATAATCTAATCACATTTACCCCCACCACCTTGAAAAGACTTAAGCCTTGTTTGTTTTTTTCTTTTTTTTTTCTTTTTTTTTTTACTTCGTACTTATTTTTTGATTCAGCTTAATTACAATTGTGTTTTATGTTAATTTTTCGGTTTTTTTTTTTTTTTTGCTTTTCAAAATTACTTACATTTCATCCAACTTTGTGAGAAACTACGGAGTAACTATCTTACATTATCTTTGTTGACCATTACCTAGTTGCAATTTTCAAACATATCATTGACCGCCCTTTTCCATCATTAACCTTAATTTTTCGGCGTTGACCTAGATTTTCAACTGCTGACTTCATTTTTCTGGCGTTGACCAATACCTTTTTTCCCCTTAACCCTAAAATCATTTTGAGGCACACAAATCGAGACGACCTTGTACCTTCGGTTGAAACTGATCCGATCATTTTTTTCGAATTTCAACCTCAAATTCGATCATAAAGGACAAAAGGGACCCGGAAACTTTTAATGTTAAGCCGTATTTTTTTCAAAAATCCATATTGAGGTCACGCAAAATTTCGAGGGCCAACCTTACTCGTACGGCGATCCGAGAAAATGATCCGATCATTTTTTCGCAATTCTGACCTTCAATTCGAATCCCCATAAAGGACAAAAAGTGACCCCGAAAACGTTAAATAAGGATATTTTTAAAATCATTTCAGGCAATCAAATTGAGGCGACCCTCATAGTCGTCGGTCAAGATGATCCAATCATTTTTTTTTCGAATCCGACCTCAAATCGATCATAAAAGGAAAAAATGACCGCCGAAAACGTTAATATAAGGTATTTTGTGTATACAGAAAATAAACATGATAATCGAGGACACGTTCATACCCTCGAGGAAAATACAACTAGAATAACTATAAGTCATTGTCTACTCACGTGACAAAATGTCAATGCGATAAAATGGGCGATTTCAATGAAATGCCTAAAGATCGAAAACAAGTATTATGGTCACATAAGAAAATGAAAATGATATGTAGTTTGGACCAAAAAGTGGAAAAATAAGCCCTAGTTTCTCGCAAAATTTGAAATGAAGATGATAGTGGTAATTTTAAAATTGGAGCGAAAAAATCCTAATTTTTCGTTAATTTCAGTGTCAATTTTAGTCGAAATAAAAGAATAAAAAGAAATTCATAAGAATCATAGGCTGAACAGTGGGTTTTTAAGGGTTACTTTTCATCTGATATATGTTGGTTTTATGAAGTCAAGTCAGCATAAGCATTTTACTACCATTTCCCATTTCGATTTTGATAAAGCTGTTATCCATTAATCAAAGTATACGTACGAAATGCTATACGCTTAACTGAGTACTTACATTAGACCAATCAGAACTTAATTAAAAATGTCTCCCAATGTGATTCAAATTATTTTATTTTGTAGAAATTGATCAGAATCATATTGCAAGAACCCCAGTGAAACTATAATTATTGTCATGGTTTCTCCAATCAGGAAAGGAAAGCCATTGGAAATAAAGTTGATAGTAAATTAAATTTAATTGACGGTGCGAAGATTTTTCCAGCTAAACTCGAGAAAAGTAAATAGAAAATAAAATCTCTTATAAATTTGAACTAATACGAATCCAAATTAATGTCAATTCAGGGAACCTCCATTCATGAAGGTTATAATTGTCACTTGTTCTTTTATGATGAAACTTTTAGGAAATTTCTATGTCCCCAACTTGTCACTTTTATTCTATTTTAAAAGTCTTACATTATATTATTGTGTCGACCATGACGAGAGGTCTAATCAAACTACTGCAATACTAAAATATAATTAACCAAATTAAATGTCAATTCCACTACATTCTTATTAAAAAAGATTATCTTAGTGAAGTTTTTGAATATGTTTAATTCGTATATCAAATAGTGTTATGGACGTTTTCGTAGTGGAACGATGGAACAAGGAAGAAATGGCCTCTAGGAACATGAAAGACTCGAGTTCTAGTAACAGTATGTTGAGAAGCAGGTCAATAAGACGGTGGGCTCAATCTATAAAAAAAAATGATAATGGGAGAGTGAAATTGGTGGAAGTACAGGAAAATACTCTATTAGGTATTTAGGTAATGCGTAGGATTATAGTGGGGGTTTCGTGACTTGATATGACAGGAGTTGAATTATTAAAAGCACCAACACATTCAATTGCGGTTCAATTTGTTAGGAAAATAACTAGATAAGAGTAGTTCAATGGTAGGCATTTTGGAAGCTTGTTTGAATTGGGATAGGATTTTGATTTCGAGTATGCTTGTGTATGCAGAAACTCTTATGAAGACTCACTCACTATAAATTATGCCGTGAAGCAACCGTACATCAATCGCGAATATAGTCGGAAACCTAGACTCCGGTAATTCCAATGAAAGTCAACAATAAAAATCATTCAAGCAAAAGCAATGCAACTATATCCCATAATTATTGTGCAACATCCTTATTAATCATAGGTTTTCCTATCTGTGCCTAGAGATGTTGCTTTCACGTTACTTACGGGTCCACGATCCTTGGATTTGTTTTTACGGATTGGTTATATATATTTCTGGCGTCGTATGACATATCCCTTGTTAATCCACTTAATCACTTGGAGATGATATGTTGTGTTTAATCAGAGGATGTTTTAAACTTGAACTGTTAATTAATAGGATGGATCGTCATGTTTAATTCGCATAATAATGGACTAATGATAGGGAGTCTGAAACCTTACTTATATCTCTCACAATTTTCAGGACTTAACTTTAAAAAATATGTGATTATTAAGATTTTTGTTATCCTTTTGTTATTTTCTTGATTTGAAAAGAAGCAATATCACTGAGACTACTATCACAACGGCTTTCTACGTGGGATTGTAAAAGGAAATTATTAGAGAGACTAGATTGGGCGTATTCAGATTTATGTGTGGGGGGGAGTGTTGGGTCGATATTAAGAGTAAGATAGGAACAACCAAAGAAATTTTGTGAGTGTTTTCACTATATTCATCTATAATCATAAGGAATAAATTGATACAATAAAAAAATCCAATTAATTACTCAAGACTCGCGGTATATTTATTTCGGTTGGCCCACTTTTTCTTCAATGAGTCATGAGGGACATCATGACGCAATGGTCAATACGGGAACGCTCGTTTTGTTATTGAGGACCAAATGAAGGATCATGTGAGACATGACATTCTATAGACTAGTATAAATTAAATAGGGCAAAACTCTTAAAATCATTAAGGAGAATGAACTTGCTCACAAATTTATCTCCATGAGAAACAATTTTAGCTCAAATTTAAGTTTTTCTCTATATGGAGACACACTTTCTTAAGAATTTCATTACCACTCATTACTACCACTTAGGGGAGTGGTATTGGACGAGAACGAAAATTTAAGAAAAAAAATGATTTTTTTAGGATGAAATTGCATTACCATGAAAATGAACATGATATATCTGTCCAAATTTACATACAAATATATTTTCATTACCACAATTTATTACCAACAATCAAATGGACAGCTAGTGTCTTTCTTAGTTGGTCATTTGAATGAACTAATTTAGAGCCAAAAGTAAGTCAAACAAAAATAAACATGCTTAAATTTCATTGAGGATATTGTAATGAGTTTGTAATAATTGCATGACATTCCACTTAATTTGAAGCAGAACATTATATATTATGCATCTATAATAAATTAACCACCACTTCTCTTAGCTTTCTAACCATGGTCCATGGCTAAACTGCTAAAGCAACCTCACGGGTGATTATTATCATATCCATATCCATGGAGAAAGGCGATGCAAGAATTCAACTTCGTGTTTTGGCATATATAGTGGAAGTAGAGGTGATCAAATGGGCGGGCCGGACCAAGTTTATATATAAAAAGTATAGCTGGAACCCGCCCAAAAGTGCAGGCTTTGCAGACCATCGCGGGCCGGATCGGGCTTTTGAACTAAAAAATTTTGCTATAGGTTGCCCAAAGTCCTCATTTTTTGCGGGCGGGCTGGGCCAACGGGTCGGGCTAATATTGATCACCTCTAAGTGGAAGTATTACCAAGCTATTCCTGGCATAGCAATGATGGAAAATTTCTAATCAATCTTGTATAAATCAATCTAGTGGTATAGTTGTATGGAGTTTCGTAATTATGTGCAATTTTTAGGGTCAAAATATGTGCTTCTTAATTAACCCAAAAGTTGCACGTAATTACGGAATCCCATACAATTATATCACTGGATTGATTTACTAAATCAATCTCCAAGATTGTTTAGAAATTTCCCAACAATGATAGCATAAAACTTTGAGGTAGCTTCATCGTTGAAAAGAAAACGTATTTATTTTTTAAAATAAGATGAGAAAATATAGGCTCGGATTTAAGATTGCTTTATCATGAAGATTTAAGATAGAGTATCTCCTGTTATTTATTAACAACTACAAGTGATGATAGTGAGACGAGACTATTCGTGAACTACTCATGCTTGACTTGATTAATGCATGCTCGGTCAAAATTCGATTCAAGTGGTTTTGACTCGAGATCAAGCTCAACTTGAGTGTTGACGAGATGAGCAACACATAACTTTGCTTGAAAACTCGTCAACATAACTCGAAAAGTCCAATCTATTTTACAGTATTAAAAGTAAATTGACCAAATATAGTGTTTGTTAGTCTATTACGGAACGATAAAGTCTATAAATGTGCAACAAATACAAATCAGCATACTAGTTACACAAGACTAACTCGATAAAAACTCGATTCAAGTGGGATTGACTCGAGACTAAAAGTAAATTAACCAAATATGTTAGTCTACTACTATAAAAGTTCTACAAAAGACAAGACAGTTAACGAGATACTCAAGGTTGACACGAATAAAACTTGTTTGATCTCGATAACTTGAAAATAAACAACTTGAAATCTTAAGATTCTTAACAGTCTCGAGTCTCCTTGACATGTCCAAGCTCGAACTTGACTCGCATGACAAAACTTAATCACCCTTATTAACATTAGAGGTGATCATGGACCGGGCCGGATTTGACATAAATTTTAAGACCCTATAATCGGGCCGAATTTGAATTCGGACCTAGACCTAAAATTGTTGCCCAAAGCCCGAAATGTTAGAATGAGTTTGACGGGCTTTTTTGGTCCGGGTCCAAAAAAAATTAACTTAATTGCATGAATTTCCATTTCCAAAGCCCAGCTAAAAAAGGGGCGGACCGAATTCGGGCCAAATAATCTTGCCCAAGCCCGTACTTTTCGGGCCGGACCAAGTCTGATCAGCTATCAGATGGGCCGAAAAGTATAGGATTATCATAATCTTCCACTAGATTCCTTTTTGTCAAAGTTGGGATATAATCTCGGCCCACTTAACCTTAGCCCAGAAGTGGACCAAACAACTAGTTGGCTGGACAGATT
>SNQN01012443.1:0-14357 GCA_008642245.1 Bassia scoparia
TTGTTGATGGGTTCTTTGGTCGACTGTACGACCCTTCAAGGGGAACTTAAAGATCTTCTCTTTGATGGGAGCAGTTTGGAGAGTGAAGATGTTAGTTTGTTTAATTTTATCTCTAGTCTAGGGAGTCCAAAGGTTGTTTTAGACCACAGTCAYAGACTCAAGGATGAAGGTAACTCTTCTTTTAAAGAAGGGGATATTGATTCTGCTTTGGAGAAGTATAGTTTATCAATGGTTTTCCTTTCTACTGTCGTTCTGAACGAAGTCGTTATAAGGGAGTCTTTTTTMAGTTTAGCTAGTAGTGTCGTCWTYAATATGGCTGCTTGTCTACTTTTTAAGAAAGAATTTAGGCAAGTGAGACATCTTTGCTCCATTGTSCTCAACCATAATCCCAAGAATGTCAAAGCCCTTTTTCGAAGAGCTACGACAGCTATTYGATTAYCCAAATACGAGTTAGCGGGTTMGGACTTACGAGTAGCTATTSAACTAGAGCCCTCAAATCAAGATTTAATAAGGAAACTACGGMAGGTGGATTTTTTTCTTAACTRAGTTACTTCCAAGGACAATGAGCAGGTAAAGAATYTTCTTYGAAAGCGTGATTTAGGGGAGAACTCTAGGGAATCTAAAATAGAACCGAAGGTGATGAAGTATGTGCAAACGGAGGAAGAACACAAGTCCAAGGATGTAGCCATGAAAGATGTGACAAAGGATAGGAGTGGGGTGAATGAAGCTAGCTCGGTTAATGTTGCGARAGCGAGCGATTTGGAGCATATGAAGGGAGTGACCAACACTCAGGAGGTACCATTGGATGACATAGATACGGGAAGAACTCGGATAGGTGATACCAGGAAGTTTGAACCTAAGCTCCGGTTTTGTAATAGGAAGAACCAAAGTTCTACTCTTCTCATCACTAAGGAGGATTATGGTAAATTAGCCAAAGGAAAGACAATTCAACTTTTTAACCCAAGGTCAAGAAGTGTTATGAGCATCAAACTTGTGAACTCCCAAAAGAAGCCCCCAAATCTGGCTGCGGAGTCTCATGAGGAAATTGTAACCATTAACTTCCTTCCTTATAAGCTACGCTAAACAGGTGTGAGAAATCTCCAATGGAAACCTCCAATGGTGAGAGTAAGACGATCATAAAATCCGCAGATACCCCCAACAATTGGGTTCTGATCTCCATCTGCCAATCTTGATAAGGAGCTCTGAGCTCAAATGCCCAAACCCATTGCTACGGCAATCGTGGCATTTCCCTTTTACACAAACGCTACTACGGGTAACTTAGTTTCAATGGAGGACCAACCTCGAGCTTCTTTATAGTACTCCAATGCAGTCCAAAGCCCCATTATAGGAAACCCTCACAATCTCTTCAACCTTATATTTTCCTTGCCCGTCGAAAACCCAACTTGACTTCGACTTCTAAGCCAAATCGATTATCTCGCTATGATACTGTGAACTCCAAAGCAATTCGGGCTGCAATCAAGAGAAAAGCTAGCTACATTCAAAGTCTGATCTCCTCTTCTCCAATAAACTCGTGTTTTTTAATGTTTGGTGATGTTATAGAGTTATCTAGGCATGTTTTGTATGACTTTGGTTGTTTGATAATTTGGCTAGGACCTTAGCTACAAACTGATATCTTAGCTTTTCCCCTTTGTAAAAAAAAATCATATAAAGGATTGATGTGGGATTCATATAGGACTATGAGCTATCATCCTTGAGCTACTTTTGGGAAGGCTATTATTAGGATATTTTATTATGGTATATTATTATAGCTAATTATATCTTTGTAGCTCTCCTGGCTGCGTGGTCTGTATCATAATATGCTTGACATTTTAGCATCAAATGATTAATTTTAACAAATCTCACTCCTTCCGTAACGCATATAAAGCAACAATTGAGATTTTCACGCATTTAGGAAGAATTTAACATATAACGCAAATTAGTCTAAATAATTAACACAATGAAGAATAGAATTGATAGTCATTGTATTAAATTTTTAACTACATTTGATCGTTTACTATGTAAATCTTTCCCAGAAAGCGTGAAAATTCAATTGTGCTTTTATTGCGTTAGGAGGAGTATAACCAAATTGTAATTATTGATTCGTGTGAGGTGAAAGAGTGTAAACAATGTTAACATATAACAACTTGTGTTGGATAACTTTTAAAATATATTTATAAAAACCATCAAGCTACTCATGAGCTTTTGGAGTCAAGTAGTGAGTTGCTACTCGATTTGTAGAGTCTTGAGTCCAAGCTAACCTAAGTCAAGTGTTGACCAATTCAAGCTCAATGCTATTTGAGTATGTACGTCTTTATCACTTTTACTCCTTGTTGTACTAGGGGTGAACATAGTTGGTTTGGTGCGGTTTGAGTGCCAAACCAACAAACTGAAATACGGTTGGTATTTTCTTCAAACCAAACCAACGCTATAGCATCCAAATCGACCACAAACTGTAATAAATATGGTTGGTGCGGTTTTGGTTTATGGTTTAAACAAGTAATTTTTTCTCCAAAATTGGTTAAATAATTACTTGATTAACTTATAATAAGTTTAGGGATTGACACAAACAAATTAATATATTACTTAAATATAAAATCAAGTGCTAACACATAAATAAATATTAAATAAATTGAGCCCTAATAAAAATATTAACCCTAAATCTAAACTCTTAACCGAATAAAATTATGTTATAATTGTTGTTTTTATTTTCTTTTCTTTAATTTTTTATATATCTAAAAATAATTTTATTTTATTTAAAATATACAATAAAATACGGTTTACTATTTGCGGATTGGTTTGGTTATAATTTTTATAAAACGAGACAACACCGTAAACCGTATTAACAAAAAATCATAAACCAAACTGAAAATGCGGTTTGATCTGGTTTAATTATGGGTCCAGACCACTACTGTACAGCCCTATTTGTTACTATAAAACAAAATAAGTAAGAAGTGAAAAATACTACCAAATTTATATTTTCATTTAGTTTATGATAGTTCGAAAGAGCTATCAGTTTAGTTAGAATTTATAGAAACTGAAATGTTAACTGAAAACTGACTGGAAACTGAACTAGCAAACTGATAAATGAAATCAACTGTTAGGAGTCAACTGGAACTCGAATGCAACTAACTGAAACAAACTGAAATTGAACGGTACAATTGAACTAAACAAATAACTGAACGCAACCGAACTGAAACTAAAATTATTACAAAAACTAAAGGTTGGTCAATAATTGAATTGATATCAACTGAACTAAACTTAACTGAATTGGAATTGAACCTGAACTGAAACTTACCAATACCAAAATATATTCTTTAAATTAATAGCCTTAATTTGTAAGAATGCAGACATTTACTTAATTTTATATTATTTTAATTTGTGGAGTATAAATTATTGACATTGGACTTGACTTATGACATCGACTTACTTAATTTTACATAAACTGTATATATAATGAATAGTGATGTTGTATAACATGAATGGAAAGAATGGTCCTATACACATGTGATTAACATATATTGACATAGACTTACTTAAAATTACATAAGATTCCAAATTTAACATAGACTTACATAGTATTACATATACATATCTAGATTGACATAATTTAGACTTGATTTTGTTGCCCCACTTGAATTTTTTGACGCACGTATTGTACTTTAAATTTAGTTTTCCTTTATTTTTATTACAAATTTGTGTTATAGACCATCCTTCATGCCATGTATGTTATAGACAAATAGTTACTCAAACCAAAAGCGATTAACTTTATATATAACTAGCTAACATGTATTTTTGCTTTCAACTGAAATTAACCGTTAAGAAACGATTTTTTAAAATCAAAGACGTCAAACTGCTATGGTTGAAACTGAAATAAATTGAAATTAAAATGACTCGATTAAGTTCAAARTGAAACTGAAATTAACAAATTAAGTTCAAACTGAAATAAACTGAACTGAAATTGAAATTGAAAAGAACTGTACTAAACTGAACWYAAATAATTYTTAACTGAACTATTTACACATMGAACTGAAATCAACRGAARTGTTATGGTTTAACCATAACTAACCGAACTAACTGAACTGACAACTTGAGTTCGAATCAACAAGTCATAACAAATATGAATCCAAAAATTCTCCAACAAGTCATAACAAATAAGTCGATAAGTTAGATTGAACTTTAAAGCATATGGATTTATAAGCCGTTGCCCATTACTCCATTGGACCGTTTTATTGGGCTTTCACACCTCATTTCCCAACCCCAGCAATAGCCTCTTTCATTCTTTATTGACAAAGTATTGAGTATATCGGATGTACAATAAATTTATTGTGCATCAGACTATAGTGACCATTTTGGTTAATATAGTAACCTTTTTTTATCAATATAGTGACCTTTATTATTTATCACTATATTGATATAAAGTGATATGGGTTACTATATTGGTATAAAGGGTCACTACATTGATATAAAGGATCACTATATGGTTGATTCACAATAAATTTATTATGAATATGATACATACAAATGATACAATACCTTATGTTCTTTATTACTTAACAGAAGCAACAAGCCAACGTGTCCGTAAAAAACGCGGGAGCAACACCTATCCTTCAAGAAAGCATAACTTCGTTACACAAACCAACACGTGGCATCCTCTTGAAACGCCACCTAAGTCCGCACCCGTTTCTTCGCCACTAATCCAAACCGAACCTCCTGACCTTCATCCACCTTAAAATCCTCCCAAAGCCCTTCACACCTTCACAGTTCACCACAACAAATCACTCTCTATTGACTTTTTAAGTTGACTTTATTACTTCAAACACTCACTTTGACCAGCCATGAACGGAGACATCACCATTTCAAATGATCAACCCAAATCCGSCATCGATGCAACAGAAGAYCTGTTGATCAAAATCCCGGCAACCATAGCCCACCTGATAGACAACCAAACAAGCATCGAGCTCGCATACGGCGACCTCGAGATCACCCTGCTCCGCCAAAACGACGCCGCAGTAGCGGTCATAGCAAGAATAGGGGAGCAGCTACAATGGCCGCTAACCAAAGACCTAGCAGTCCTCAAACTAGACGACTCCCACTACTTCTTCGCCCTCTCTTCCAAGGGCGAAGTCCTGAACTACGGCCTAACCATCCCTTCTAAGGGGCAGGACCACCTGCTGGCCCGGTTCGACTCCATACTGGACCAGTACAGCGGGTTTAAGGAGGAGAGGGTGGACCTGGAGATCGAGGGGGAGGCCGGGGAGTGGTGGGTGGCTGCGANTGTTATGGTTTAACCATAACTAACCGAACTAACTGAACTGACAACTTGAGTTCGAATCAACAAGTCATAACAAATATGAATCCAAAAATTCTCCAACAAGTCATAACAAATAAGTCGATAAGTTAGATTGAACTTTAAAGCATATGGATTTATAAGCCGTTGCCCATTACTCCATTGGACCGTTTTATTGGGCTTTCACACCTCATTTCCCAACCCCAGCAATAGCCTCTTTCATTCTTTATTGACAAAGTATTGAGTATATCGGATGTACAATAAATTTATTGTGCATCAGACTATAGTGACCATTTTGGTTAATATAGTAACCTTTTTTTATCAATATAGTGACCTTTATTATTTATCACTATATTGATATAAAGTGATATGGGTTACTATATTGGTATAAAGGGTCACTACATTGATATAAAGGATCACTATATGGTTGATTCACAATAAATTTATTATGAATATGATACATACAAATGATACAATACCTTATGTTCTTTATTACTTAACAGAAGCAACAAGCCAACGTGTCCGTAAAAAACGCGGGAGCAACACCTATCCTTCAAGAAAGCATAACTTCGTTACACAAACCAACACGTGGCATCCTCTTGAAACGCCACCTAAGTCCGCACCCGTTTCTTCGCCACTAATCCAAACCGAACCTCCTGACCTTCATCCACCTTAAAATCCTCCCAAAGCCCTTCACACTTTCACAGTTCACCACAACAAATCACTCTCTATTGACTTTTTAAGTTGACTTTATTACTTCAAACACTCACTTTGACCAGCCATGAACGGAGACATCACCATTTCAAATGATCAACCCAAATCCGCCATCGATGCAACAGAAGAGCTGTTGATCAAAATCCCGGCAACCATAGCCCACCTGATAGACAACCAAACAAGCATCGAGCTCGCATACGGCGACCTCGAGATCACCCTGCTCCGCCAAAACGACGCCGCAGTGGCGGTGATAGCAAGAATAGGGGAGCAGCTACAATGGCCGCTAACCAAAGACCTAGCAGTCCTCAAACTAGACGACTCCCACTACTTCTTCGCCCTCTCTTCCAAGGGCGAAGTCCTMAACTACGGCCTAACCATCCCTTCTAAGGGGCAGGACCACCTGCTGGCCCYGTTCGACTCCATACTGGACCAGTACAGCGGGTTTAAGGAGGAGAGGGTGGACCTGGAGATCGAGGGGGAGGCCGGGGAGTGGTGGGTGGCTGCGAGGCAGGTGGGGCCCGAGGAGGTGGAAAGGGATGACCAGACCAGGGAGAAGTTGGAGGAGGGCGCCGCTGCGTACTGGACGACGCTGGCGCCCAATGTGGAGGAGTACAGTGGGAGCGTGGCGAGGATGATTGCGGCCGGCTCGGGGATGCTGGTGAAGGGGATACTGTGGTGTGGTGATGTGACGGTGGATAGGCTGAGGTGGGGGAATGAGTTTTTGAAGCAGAGGCTGGGGACCAGAGAGAGCGATGCTCAAGTTAGTCCTCAGTGTTTACGCAGGATTCGAAGGTTTGCTGTTTTTAGTTACCTTGCTCCTCTGTTCTAACTCTGTTTTGCTTCAATGTTTAATTTACTTATTTACCGTTCTTAAATATACTTACTATAACAATTTACAAGATGTTAATCACTGATGTTGCAGTTTAACGTGGACTCTTGTTAGATCATACTTCAGGGGGGTCAAAATCTCATATTGGATCTATTTGATATTTGTTTGTTTTCCATGCTTTATTTTATAACTGTAAGCACAACTAATGATGATCTTGCCATTTTTGAGTTTCTATTATGATTATCATACTCCATTGCTCTGTCCGTTCTAATGTTAAACTTCGTATACATTAGGAATTTTGACACTATTTARATTATTGCATGGATTTGACATGTATTCCAAGATTAATACCAAGTAATATTTAAAAAATATATAAATACATATAGTACCGATCTAACATCTTGTTTTATCTAAGCATAAGCTAAATCCAAACGTGTACTTTTATAATCTTACAATAACCTAGTTATGAACAAACTTGAATTTTGAGGTTGACTAAGAGCAAGCTTGAGGTTGCTCTTTACTTTGGTTTTGGTGTTAAAGCTTGAACATGAAAAGGATTTGGTGTACTGCTATGTAGGGGTGCAAATTGGTTTTGAAAAGTCCAAAGTCCAATCCAATTCAGTCCAAATTGTCGGATTGGATTGGACTTTTACGCTCATCGGATCAGATTCGGACTTAAATTTCAAAATCCAATTTTTTCCGGATTGGACTTGGACTCAACTCTTTGGAGTCCAAAAATCCAAATAAGTCCAAATTATATACATTAATTATATATATTTATATTTATATAATTATTTTTATGTACTAAAAGTTAAAACACTAAAATCTTATAGAAATGGGTTTTGTAAATCCAAGCCCATAAAGACCATAACTCTTAAATTTTTTTTTTAGTAAAACCCTTGTTCTCTTATTGTCTTTTCTAATTGATAACATTGAACAATTTAGGCTTGTTTATTTTTAATTAACTATTTTGTGATGTTATATGGTACTTCAAATGTAATGCTTTTTAGGCATGTTTGCCTTTTTTTATTATGACTTTATTTAGTATTATACAGTATATGTTAACAAGTATAATTATCATTTAATTGCATAAAAAGTAGAAAACAAAATATCTTTGAAAAATTGGATCGAATTGGATTGGATTCGGACTTTAGAAAATTTATTCGGATCGGACTCAAACAAATATTGAATCGAACTCGAATTCAAAAAATCAAATCCAATTATTTTTGGATTGAATTTGGACTTGACAAAGTCCAATCCAGTCCATTTAATTTGCACCCCTAGTGCTATGGAATTGAAATCAGATTATGACAATTGACAAACGATTAGTTTCGTAATCTCTTGGCTTAAAATGCCTCTAATGATGGTACGGAATTTGATAATGACAGGGTGAAGAGCATGACGAAGCGATCAGAGGATGCTGCCACTGCAATTCTCTCAGGGGTAATAAAGGTGACTGATACCATAACGGGCTCAGTCGTAAACTTCGCGCGTATGGGACAATGTTTTTCAACATGATGCCGGAGAAAATAATCTTAGCCTCATTCGATGGATTTCGTGAGCTTCTTTCTCTTTTTCATGATTCATTGTTTACTTGTTGATTGTTTATATAGTTAACATGCCATTTTGGAACACAATCAATATAATGCAGTGTTTGAAGTTTGATACATACTACTTAATTTTGTTTGGTTTGCGCTGTTATGTTATTCAATCCAGAGAAGGTATTGCTGTGCTGATTATTTTGCTGGAAAGAACGTTATATGTCAACCTCCTCGTTTTGTGATCCAGGTATTTCCGTTTACAGAATGATAATTAATCGCTGGGCACTAATTAATACAACCGATAGGATTTTTTTGGACAATCGATTGTCTGACTAGTATGTGTGATTAACTTACTTCTGACGATGTTTGTTTGAAACTCGATGTGTAGTTATTGGAGAGGAAGCTGCAAGAGCGACGACGAAGGGTTGTTGGATGCAGCGGGGCACGTATATAGGCACAGCTTGTTGACAGTCTTCAAGTTAAGGAAGCTCTAATCCCAAGGGTGCTCTTAAACCTACAACTCTTGCAAAGCTGCTGTTGGGAAGGTGAAAGGCCTTGTAGTTCTTGTAGATAGTGTTATGACAAGAGGCGTGTATATCATATTAGTCATGTGTCGAGTTTCAATTCGCACACTATCTCAGGATATGATATTAGATCACGGAGTTATACTCCGATTCTTTTGATGTGAATTTTGTCTGGTGATGCTTTCATTATACTGCTCATGGTGGAAATGTAGAAAGCAATCGCCGCTAGGATTATGCGCGGTGTTAATTTTTGGTTTATCATACTTTCTTTTTTCTTTTCTTATTCTTTTATCTTTCTTTTTTCTTTATTGTTTTTATCTTGTGGTAATCGTAGCTAGTTGGGTTTAAGATCATTGTTTTTGGTCATATTAGTTGTGATAAATCGTTTACAAATTACGATAAGAAATATTATTAATATAGTTTTAAAACTATGTTCAGATCTGTAATGAATTTATTTATTACTCGAACAGTGTCATGCGTACTTCTGTTGCGCATATGTCTTGATTCTCTTTTCCTCTATGGTCACTACGAGTTATGTTCCATGGATTTCAATTTCATGTTAATAATTTTAACAACCAGTTGTATTTTTACATTGATATCAGTCCATTTTTCTCGTAATATCTTTTAATTAGATATAGACTCATTTTTTCGCCTCCGCCACTTTTTAAGAGATAACATCGAATAAAGAATATAGCACAATTAATGGGTGTTTTTTTTTCGCAATCTAGTATACTATTAACTCCGATAACATATCTCTTTGTTATTTTTTCCTTCCTTTAAATTTTTCTTTCTATTTTTGTTATTAAATGATTGCATAAAAAAGTTCTGCCATTTTTCGTTAATTAATGACTGCATCAAAAATGATATACATAAATTGATTAAGTTTATAAGAATTATTAATATAAATGTGTTTTGAATTAATGATATATTTAAGATTTTTTTGATCTTTACCTCACAGTAGTAATTTGAATTTTTTGGAAATTAAACGATGTTAATGTGGGTATAAAAATAATATTTAATATTTACATATCATTTAAAATCGAGTATTTACTCGAGCAAATATTTAGTTTTTATTAKATAAGTCTAAATTTTTTGTTGTCCCATTTTAAAGGGGACTAGAACAAGAATGTCAATTCAGAAATGAAAAATGTACTCTAGGTCTCTAGTAGTCCAGTTCTACATAAGATAGGTAATTTTTTTTTTTACAACGATGGGAATAT
Source organism: Bassia scoparia (assembly GCA_008642245.1). Lineage (NCBI taxonomy): Eukaryota > Viridiplantae > Streptophyta > Magnoliopsida > Caryophyllales > Amaranthaceae > Bassia > Bassia scoparia. Next base: position 10,116 of record SNQN01012443.1, read on the forward strand.
GGGATAGCGCTAGACGTAGATGTCAGCTGTAACGGATATTTGTAACCATTGACTAGTAGTGGTTGAAGTTGATTATAATTTGTTAGTGTTTGACAAAATAAGTAGCGTTTGAAGTAGTGTATAAAACTATAATAATTATAAGAGTAAATTGTAACTTCTTTTGAGAAAAGCTACTCCAGAAAGCCGACAATAGTAGCTTTTGCAAAACCTATCTCTAAGTTACAAATTATCATGGAACGCTACTTTACCAAACATCACTTTTTAGATTGGGATTTTTCCCCATATACCCCTGACTTTTAGCCTAATAATCCTTATACTCCCCGTGTTTTTAGAAACGCCTCATATACCCCTGACATCAGATATAATAGCCCAAATACCCTTAATGAGCCAAAAACCCGTTAAGTTTTTAARACCGTTAGTCTTTAGGCCAATTAACCCCCTAATTCACTGATTAAACACCTCAACCTAACATATTAATTATAACCTTAAACACACCTAAATCCTCTATAATTAAATACTCAAATGCTCTTCTTCCTCCTTCCTACCATGACCACCACCATCATCCCTTCTTCWGATTTCAACCACCACCCRCTTRACAACCCCTCACCCTCACCCACGACCACACCTCCTTCACCACCACTGACCCGCGACCAAACCCCCCTACGACGCCCTGGCCTTGATCCGCGACCTCCACCACCCGCAACCGCTTGTAGACCACCACATCCACATGCACCCGCAACCACCSAGAAACAACCCAACCAACCACAATGTCTCTTACCAAAACCCCAAATTCCACTCCCATGATTTACCTTCGAAACTCCGTCGAGAATCGACGATTCATCGCCTCGATTTCCAGAAATTAGTCATCAATCTCTCCATATTTTTCAGTTCGTCTTTCATTTTTCAATGACAGATGCCGTTAAAAATGGTCGGCGTAGGGCGAGACGGAAGAGAGGTTACTTGTTTTCCTTTTTTTGTTTTTTTTTTCTGTTTTAGAGTTCGAATTGAAAACAAGGATTGAATTGAAAATTTACTCAACGAATTATTATCGAATATTTCGCACAGCCATAAAACTTCCTACCCACACTACCCGACTGAGTGGAATTGCAAATTAGGGAAATTAGATCACAATCACAAATAATTTTCCCATTTCATTACGTCGTACGACCTTACGTTGCTTGTTGTTGCGCCTCAAGCTTGTGGTTGAAGATGAAGAAGCACTCCTTCGTGATTCCATTGACAGTAGATAAGTGATTCCAAAATGTGTGGTGTACAGTTGACATCTTAAAAGATTAAAATGAGGGGGTTGAGGGAGGTGAGAGAAAATGAGGGGGTTTGTGTTTTGGGTTGAAAGCGAGAATGAATTATGGGTTAATTGTGGAATAATAATGGAGCAAAGGAATGAATTAAGGGTGAATTATTAGTAAAATCCTAACGGTATTAAAAACTTAACGATTTTTTGGCTCGTTAAGMGTATTTGGGCTATTATATCAGATGTCAGGGGTATATGAGGCGTTTCTAAAAACACGGGGGTATATGAGTTATTAGGCTTAAAGTCTGGGGTATATGGAAAAATCCCTTTTAGATTTAATAGAGTTTTAACTTGGTRAAAACTCTAAGAGCTACACCAAAAGCTATAGCTGGCAAAAACAAAATCGAAATTTGTTTTTGATCGGACTCGTAAACCTATTTCACAAACAAGTTGGACCATTTTTAAAGAAATGCGTTGTTGTATTAGGTGAATAACATTATCCCACACAAAGGCAAATAATAATATTTATTAGAATCAGATAAATGTATAGTTTAATGAACAATTTTTAATTTTTTTAATCACATTATGCATTTTTCAACTCATAAAAACCTTAATAGTTGGTCCATTTTTAACGAAACATAGAAAGAAAAAANGAATTATTAGTAAAATCCTAACGGTATTAAAAACTTAACGATTTTTTGGCTCGTTAAGTGTATTTGGGCTATTATATCAGATGTCAGGGGTATATGAGGCGTTTCTAAAAACACGGGGGTATATGAGTTATTAGGCTTAAAGTCTGGGGTATATGGAAAAATCCCTTTTAGATTTAATAGAGTTTTAACTTGGTRAAAACTCTAAGAGCTACACCAAAAGCTATAGCTGGCAAAAACAAAATCGAAATTTGTTTTTGATCGGACTCGTAAACCTATTTCACAAACAAGTTGGACCATTTTTAAAGAAATGCGTTGTTGTATTAGGTGAATAACATTATCCCACACAAAGGCAAATAATAATATTTATTAGAATCAGATAAATGTATAGTTTAATGAACAATTTTTAATTTTTTTAATCACATTATGCATTTTTCAACTCATAAAAACCTTAATAGTTGGTCCATTTTTAACGAAACATAGAAAGAAAAAACAAGCGTTTTAAAAAAACACGATCGATTGGCCGACCCGTTACCGTTTTACCAATAACTTTGGGTCATGAACAAAGAAATTCGACCCATTACTAAAAAACAACTGACCTGAAAATGATCGAAATCTGATATTGACCAATCGATACCGACTTGAACGATCAATTTGCCATGCATAGCAAAAGCTACATTCAAACACATGTTGGGCTTACTGCCTATATTATCTCTCTGATCAATTGCATGGACCCTTTTTTTATCCAAAAAGTGGCCCATTTATATTAATATTGTGAAATGATGGGCTTCATTCTTTATGCCTCGTTTGGCTTTCGAACTTCAATGTCGCTGGATGCAGTATTTGTATGACAATGGCATCAACATTGAGGGATAGCGGGTAACTTGGTTGGTTAAAATTTTCCTAGTAATTTTAAATAATCATATGATCGATTTTCAATTATAATTCTTTTGGCGTATTTGTACCCAAAAAATCCCGCATTYACACAAATTCTTGTCCAAATCAGTTACAAGTTACAACCAGTGAGTGTAGTTTGGTGCTTCCATTGCATTTGTATGCATGACACAATTTTTGACGTTTTAGTGTTTTACCCAAAAAATGTTTAAATATCGTATTTCGGAAAATTATTTCATTTAATAAATTATTATTCCATAAATTTAAATACTGACCATATGAAGTCTTATTTGATTTATTAAGTGAGATGTTCAAATTAGTGCATTGATATACTAGAAAAAACTAAAATTAGTAGACTTTTAAAAAGAGAGGGTACAAATTTATTTATTTATTTATTTTGTATATTTATTGTGAGAAAAGGAAATATGAGGAAGGTTTTGATTAAMAGTAGGAGATAATAATGTTTAACAAGAGGTATGAGGTAATGCAAGAAAATAAGTAAGTAGAGCAGGTAGGTGGAGTGAATGAGGTCGGCCCGAATGTCCGATAGGATTGATGTAGAGTGGGCCTCAAGTCTGATTGTGACGGACTAGCCCGATTATGGGCAACTTCAATCATATTCCTACTACCCATTAGCTTCTATAACTTTTCACTTTTTTCTATTTTCTTAGAGAGTTTCTATTTTCTTAGAGAGTTTGAAGGAAAGAGGAGAATGAATCAATGATACATATAAAACTATCAATTTATTCGAAGGTCTAGTATTTTGGCCCCGTCGACTTCTCGAGTCCTTAACTATAAATAATTTTATATTTGAAGAATTTAAGGTGAGAAAATCTGTAACAACAACTTGTTGTTATTAACTTATTACCTTTGTAAAATTTTCTCGTTAGTGATGTAAATGTCTTTGTAAGTATTTCTGTCTCTTATACACATCTAGATGTGTATAAGAGACAGGTTTTAACTTGGTCAAAACTCTAAGAGCTACACCAAAAGCTATAGCTGGCAAAAACAAAATCGAAATTTGTTTTTGATCGGACTCGTAAACCTATTTCACAAACAAGTTGGACCATTTTTAAAGAAATGCGTTGTTGTATTAGGTGAATAACATTATCCCACACAAAGGCAAATAATAATATAGAACCTGTCTCTTATACACATCTAGATGTGTATAAGAGACAGTCTTTAATCTCTTGTGTATACCTCATCCCTCTTATCTTCTTTTCTTGTCATTTTTTCCTTTTTTTAAATTAAAATTTATTAATTACGTCCTTTTGCACATTTCGTATATCCTACCAAACTCTTTTTTTTTTTTTTTTAAATTAATATAATTAATTAATGCACTTCTAGTCTCCTACCATCCCTACTTTTGCTATCTTACGCTTGAGGTTTACATATGAATTATGTGATGCATCATTATTTTCATCAACTCCCTCTCCCACTTTCCTT
>SNQN01012445.1:0-15932 GCA_008642245.1 Bassia scoparia
ATTTTATACTCCGTATATCTTTTGTACCTTCCTATAAATAGGTGGTTAGGGTTAATTATTCATTAATCCTCTTGAAGTCTTTTGAAGCTTAAGCCACGACTTTTGTGAGGAAAACACATTGAGAGTATTAGAGAGTGAATTCTTGGGTGAATTACCAGTCTCTCTCAATTGTATTCCGTTTGAATCTCCATAGTAAACATATTCGTACCGGCCAGGAGGACGTAGCTATCACATTGATAGTGAACCTCGTTAAATCTTTGTGTGTTATTTGTGTTATTTTATTTGTTTGTTTTTTATAGTTTGTTCGATTTCGGCGCTTCTGTTATAACTGTAAGTCTAAGTGTGATTGTGTTTGATGATGATGGAGAAGATAAGAGAAAATCCAAACATAAAACATAAGTCATGTTTCTTATGTTTTAATATGACTTAAAAATCAATAATATATACCATATATTCTAAGAAAAGTGCCATACAATGCTCATAGATAACCCAGCCAAAATCGAAACCACACGTGCATGCCGAAGTGTTACTTAAGACTATCCAAAACTGCCCAACATGTACGTATTGGGAATTGGGATGCAGCACCTGCGCTGGTATGCAGGGTACATGCAAAATTGCAAACCCAACTGCATGCTTGCTGCAATTTGGTCGTTTGTACTGCGATTGCTTCGCGGTTTGCACTGTTTTTTTTATAATCATATCATCTCAACCGAAAATTTAAGCTGATGGTTGAGGTTCAAGAATATATTCTATATTCTAACACTTTCCCTCTATGTTGGGAGAAAAGATTCGAACCCGTGACCTTCGTGTCACACTCACGCTGGCTCTGATACCATGATAACCAGACCATCTCAACCAAAAGTTTAAGCTAATGATTGAGACGCAAGAATATGTTATATACTCTAACATTTTTGGCTCAAAACTCTTGTTCTTGCATTGCTATTGATAGAATTCCCAATTGTTGGGGTATCCCTCCAACTTTGGAGGATGGAGTCCAAAGTGTTTTATTTGGACTAGAATATGTTTTATCCATATGGGTTTATTTTAGTTGGGCCCATGTGAAGTATTGGTTATTTTTGAGCTAAATATTATATTAAAATATTGGAGTAAGTATTAGAAGCTTGGAGAATCAGAAAATTCAGCAACAAGCAACAACACTCCACGCACAAAAAATAGAAAGGGTGAGGCAGAGAGTTTGTTTGGTGTTTACCATTGAAGGTGTCAAGGTGTTGCCATCCGATCGAGACTCGTTCGTGCTCCGATCGACGTCAAATTTTAACACAGCGTTTCTGCCATCTCATGCTACATATCCAACGGTTTTGATCTTCGTTTTGTGTTCCGAATGTTGGTATTTTCTATTCAGCCCTAATCTCTCCATTTTGTGTTTATCCACTAATTAGTGATGGTTTATGGAGAATGGTTGTTCCAAACTTGTAGTTTGATTGTTGTTTGCAGCCCGTCGTAATATTGGTTTAGGCATAGATATTGGTGTAACATTTAATATATATATCGATTAGTGGAAGGGCTGGTATACGGCTTATGGTACCCGTGATTTCTCCCGCTTTGGGTTTCCACGTTATATGTGTGTGCTTTATTTTATCCGCACTTGGCTATTTAAATTGTTGCTTCATTGTTCGTTGATGGTGGCTCACGATTGTGATTATTTGTGGTGTTTGCCATCTACAAACATAAGATGGAAAAGTGACGATAGTATATTTACTTCCGTTGTAATATTATTGTGTTTGCCGTGACCTGCGACTTTTCCAACACAATTTTATTGAGAAACTTATGCCAGAAATGTAGTTTGATTTATGCTAAGTATACAGAACAAAAAATGAGGGAGAAAATCAGAGAGAAGAAATGAGAGAAAGAGAGAAGCGAGTGTTTTGTATTAATATTATTTATGATGAATGGAGTGATAGTTTGTTAGCTTAAAGATGAGTTATGAGTAACAGATTCTGCATTCTGTTCAGAGTAATCCGTAATGCACATGCAGGTCTTCAATAGCGTATATACCTTAGGTCTTGTTCTCTTATATTTGTTTGTTTATGTCATACGACACCAATACTAAGTTATTATTGAAATATCAGGTCTTCAGTTAGCAATCCGTTGGCAATCTTTAAGCATTTAAGCATTGTATTTATTGTTACTTTGGTTAGTATAGCAGCAGCTATGCCAGTTTTATTTTCTGTTGGTAGTTTCTAACAAATAAGGGCAGTTCGCAGTTAGTTAGGAGTTAGTTTAGAAAGCTTGTTTGCTTAAGCTCTCTCTAATTGTTAATTGTCTATTTAGGGCTTGAGATTATGATCTTTGAATTCAGTCTTTTGTTATTCACAACATTACAACATAAGAATAAGATTTGGTTCACATTTTCTCACTCAGTTTCTTCTTCTTCCTCCTTAACTTGTATTCCATCTAAACAGCTTTAGTTTGTTCATACTTTGAAGCCATGGGATCACTGTATCATTGCCGATCAATTCAATATGGTTATAGAGCAGCAAAGGAAGCACAAATGCAGATATTCGATGCAATCTTCTTGAAGTTTCATTCGATTCAGAAGAGCCATCGTTGTTGATCATACAAGGTTTATTTCTGATACTGTTCTTGCAGCCATTCTTGCTTTTTTCATCTCTCAGGGAATTCTGGTTCATTTAAGTTTCTTCTTCTCTTTTGATTGTCTGCTGAATAGTTACCTTTTTCTGAAGATAAGTTTTGTTTCTCCGGAATTCTTTCTTCTTCTAGTTGTTTCTCTTTTCTGTTATTGTTTTTTCCTGTTGCTGATTGTTTGTACTAGTCTGTTCTTGCTCCTTCTTTCTGCGTGCTATTTCTGCCTTTGCTTTCTCCTTTTTTCTTTTTAAATCTCTCTGAATAGTTCTTTGTGTGATCAAATGGCTTGCTGAAATTCTGCTCAAAAATCCATTGTTAGAACTTTGCCAAATAATGAATCCGCTTCCAGTTTAAATATATTCACAACCCGTCGAGATTACACCCTCAAACAATTGGTTTCAGTTTAAATTGCAATGGCACTGTTTTCAGTAGATTGGACAGAAATGCATATTAATGGCTTTCTCCATCAAGAAACAAAATTAGTTTCCTCAATGGCACTTTAGTCCTTACACCTACTTCGAACCTGAAAATACCAGCTCTCAGGTTTGGACAGATGTATGACAATGATACTATGTCTGGATTATTTTCCAATCTTTGATCCCAAATTGTGATCAGTGTTATGTCCTTCAATACTGCTTTGATATTGGCAAGTATTTGGAAGAAAAGTTTGCCTATACTTTCATACTAAAGTGTAATAATCTTGAGAAGACAAATTGGTGAAATAAAGAGCAAGGAATGCTATCAGATTCTTGTAATTTTTATAAGCGCTCATGAAGTTGTTAATGGTCGCTATAGATTGGGATGATCTAATCCAACTGATGGCGACTACCAATGTGCAATATGCAATGCAATGTAATCCAGTGTACTTGCATTGACTGCAGATACAAAAACAACATGCAAGACAGAAGGTTTGATCAGATTTTATGATAGTTAAAAGAGCAACTTCTCAGGGGATCAGGAGTAAATAATTTTGATGGATCGAAGAAACGCCAATCTATCTCAGAAGCCTACAGGACTCTTCTCACATGGAGAAACTCTAAGGAGGTTGTCACAAATGCTCCAATGAACCACTAGCTTTTTGCAGCTCAAAAATAGATCTCTGGTTTCCAGCTTATAGAACTAATTCTCGAATGCCACAAGGACAAGGATTCAGATCTATGTGCCAAGGTTCAATAACTTCCAACAACAAAACCAACAAGAAACCAGCTTCATCCTATTTCTGCACTCATTGCAAAGTTCTGGTCACAGCTATGAGATAGATGCTTTAAAGTGCATGGGTATTCACCAGGTTCAAGGGTTTCAAAAGATAAAAGAATTGCTCGCCAAGTTCAAAGCATACTCAATCACAAGCTCTACAATCCATAACAGATTATTGCTTCAACAGCAATCTTAACTGGTTTCATCACGTCTCTTCTTTCAGTCTCTTCCCTCAGTTCCAAATATCAGTGGGATCAACTACAACTATCTTCTTGATGTCTGAACAAACATCTTTCGAGCCAAGTAAGGCGGTTCTCAAGTTTCAACCATTCCAGATCCTGAATTCTTATCAGGCTAACCTAAGCAGGTACAATCTGTTTACTCTCTTGTTCAAAGTCTAAATGGATCCTAGGATAGTGGAGGCCACTGACCATTTTTGCAATAATCTTATATCTTTACTCTACATTATAAAACCTTTTAAGGCCCAGTATCATGATTCCAGATGGAAACACTGTAGAATTCTCATATAGGTCCACAGTTGGTTCTAAACCTTAAAGTACTTTGACTAATGTTCTGCATGCCCCTGGTTTCCACTTCAATCTTCTTTCTGTGACTAATTTTGCTTAGAGAATTCTTGTAACCTATTTTACCCCTAATGCTGTTTCGTTCCAGGGGCACTCCTTGACAGAGCCTCAAACTCTTCTTGTAGTTTGAGTGAGGATTATATCAGCCTTACAAAACCACAGCTAAATGCAGCAGTCTGTTCAATCGCTTTATCAAATTTTTCCTACAAATCAATCTTGGCACATCTAAGATTAGGGCATTTACACCTTTTCATCAACTTAAAAGCATGTTGGTTCCTTGATTGCTTAATTCAGTTGTAATAATGGATCTCATATGTCAATTTGTTCCTAAGTTCCAAGCAAACTAGATTACCTTTTCCTTCTAGTCTAGTAAGACTTTTCTGATGTTTTCAACTTTTACACATTGATGCTTTGGGGACCTTATAAGGTTTCAACTCATAACAGGATGTAATCAGTTCATTACTATAGTTGGATGATTGTTTCTAAGATACTACCTGACTCATCTACATTAAGCATGAAATCAGAATTATTTCCTGTTATGCAACAATATTAATTATGGCTTGTTGAGACTCATTTCAAGAAAACAGGTTTTGAGATCAGGTCTGAGCAATGCTAAGGTGAGTTTGTGAAGGTCCAAATGAAAAATTTCTATTGCAAAAAGGTATCTACATGACACTAGTTGTTTAGACAACTGCCACAGCAAAATGAGTAGTTGAAAGGAAGCATCAGACATATTATGGAAACTGCAAGATGCCTCTTTTTTCAAGCAAAACTTCCCATTTCTTACTGGGGTGAAGCTCTTTTATGTGCTACTTATTTAATAAACAGAATGCCCCTCAAGCCTATCAATTTYTCATCTCCTTATCAAATCCTATACAAACAGTCACCAGACTATTCTTTCTTGAGAACTTTTGGGTGTTTGTGCTATGTGAGTACTTTAAAGCAACACAGGAGYAAATTTGATCCAAGAGCTGTGCCTTGCATCTTTATTGGTTATGCAGTTGGACARAAGGGTTACAAAGTTCTCAATCTAGAAACACACAAGATCATAGTTTCCAGAGATGTAAKTTTCCATGAGTTACACTTTCCTTTTCATCTAAAATCTTCAACTTCTTCATCAGATTCTAYCTCTACTCTATATCTACCAGCTTCTACTTCTATCACACCATTTTCTACTATAGATTTACCTGATGTTTTCCTGCCATCTACTACTGCCACTAATTCCTCAGCCTCTAATGATATTACACCACAGATTGTTGATATTTCTGATGCTGATACTTTTCCCAACTCCTCTCCTAATACACCACATATTACACAAGCTCAGCCAATTTCTACTCCCAGACATTCCACTAGACCTAAAAAGCCTCCTTCYTACCTTACTGACTATCACTGTAATCAGGTTACTACACACTGGTGTAACCTGGTTTCTCTTCATAAACCTTCATCTCCATCACYTAATTTTGTGGAACCTAATACTTATGAACAAGCTGTCCAAGATCCACATTGGATTCAAGCTATGGATGCAGAAATCYTAGCATTGCAGAAGAATAATACATGGGAAGAAGTTAAGTTGCCTTTTGGGAAGAAGCCTGTTAAATGCAAATGGGTGTATAAGGTGAAGCTTAGGTCAGATGGGAGCTTGGAGAGATACAAAGCTAGACTTGTTGCCAAAGGTTATACTCAGAAGCCAGGGATAGATTTTGATGAGACTTTTTCTCCAGTCATCAAAATGCCATCYTTGAGATGTGTTCTGGCCATAGCAGCTCACAATCAGTGGCAGGTTCATCAACTAGACATTAATAATGCCTTTTTACATGGGGATTTGACAGAGGAAGTCTATATGGAAATGCCAAAGGGGATTCCAAATCCAGATCATAATGTTTGCAGATTGAAAAAGTCTTTGTATGGMCTTAAACAGGCATCAAGACAGTGGTATGCCAAACTTCTGCAGGAACTTAAGTCTCAAGGTTTTGATCAGTCCAAATCAGACTATTCCCTTTTTATAAGGAAACTCAATGGTCATCTCACCATCATTGCTGTGTATGTRGATGACATTGTGCTTACTGGTACAGATGAGCTTCAAATTTCTCAACTAAAGCATCATTTGGATGTGACCTTCAGTATTAAGGACCTAGGTCWCATTCATTATTTCCTAGGAATGGAGATCACTAGGGTTCCTCAGGGTTTTGTATTATCTCARGCAAAATTTGCAAGGGAACTCCTATCCTTCAGCAATATGCATATTAACAAAGCCTCACCAACCCCTCTGCCTCTCAATATCAAGCTCTACTCTGATCAAGGGGATCCTGTACCTGATTCATCATTATACAGATCACTTGTTGGGAAGCTTAACTATTTGACCAACACAAGACCAGACTCGGCTTTTGGTGTTCAGAGTCTTAGCCAGTTTATGCAAGATCCTAGGTTGCCACATCTTCAGGCTTTGCAGCATGTATTACAGTATGTTTATGGAACAATGAATCAGGGTATTCTTCTGCATGGATCCACCAATCTCACTCTTCAAGCCTTTTCTGATGCAGATTGGGCTGCTTGCCCTAATTCCAGGAARTCCATTACTGGTTATTTGGTYCTGTTAGGTCAGTCCCCTATTTCTTGGAAAAGTAAGAAACAATCAACTGTTTCTAGGTCTTCTGCTGAATCAGAATATAGAGCCATGGCTGCTGCAGCTAGTGAGTTGACTTGGCTAGTTCGTTTACTWGAAGAATTGGGTATACAAGGTTTGAAACCAGTTACTCTACATTGTGATAATCAGTCTGCTATTCACATTGCTAGGAATCCAGTGTTTCATGACAGAACCAAACACATTGARGTTGACTGTCATTTCACACGAGATAAAGTCTTGGAAGGATTAATTCAATTAACATATCTTCCTACAAGAAATCAACTAGCTGACTTGTTTACCAAGGCCCTGCCATCTCCACACTTCAGACAATTACTGTCCAATCTAGGATTGGTTTCCTTACCCAATCCTAGCTTGAAGGGGGGTATTGGAAATATCAGTTCAGTTAGCAATCCGTTGGCAATCATTTAAGCATTTAAGCATTGTATTATTTTACTTTGGTTATGTATAGCCAGCTATGCCAGCTATTTATTTTCTGTTGGTTAGTTATCTAACAAAAAGGGCAGTTCGCAGTTAGTTAGGAGTTAGTTAGAAAGCTTGTTGCTTAAGCTCTCTCTACTGTTAATTGTCTATTTAAGGGCTTGAGATTATGATCTTTGTATTCATTCCTTTGTATCACAACATTACAACATAATGAATAAGATTTGGTCTCACATTTTTCTCTCACTCAGTTTCTTCTTCTTCCTCCTTTAAACTTGTATTCATTCTACCAGTTTAGTTTGTTCATACTTTGAAGCATGATCACTTATCATGCCCATCAATTTCAATATAAATAAATCAAACAAACTTTGTTTTAATTCATACGCTAAATATTTTGACCGAGTTGTAAACTTGTAACAAAAACTATTGTGTGCAACCGCCTAATTTATTGTAAAACGGAGTCTTTGATATATAAAATTGATAAAGTTATGGTTTTAATGCCTTAAGTTACTCTTTTTAACTAATCACTTTAATACATAAAAGTGTAACTTCAAATAAAATTTACATAACTTTTGACTATATAAGTGTAACTTGGAATTCTATTAGCATAATTTAAAGCTAGAAAAATGTAACTTTAATTTTCTTTCTCACATTTGCAATTATTATTGCAGTAATGATAGTCACTTTAGCACAGTACAAAAAAGATCAGTTTTTTTTTTTGGCTTAATGTGCATGGTTTTTCAATAAATTAATGTAAAACCGTTTTTCCTTATACTTTGTCAACTTGTAATGCATAAGCAAGTGCTTAATTAACAACAATCAGTTGGCCGATTCACACATTCACTGCTAGGCAGGCCAATAAAATGGTGCTGCCTTAGTTAGGCATTCACACATTCACCACAGCTTTCATTGCATAGAAGTAAGATGGTGGATACGGAAGGCGTAGAAGTAAGTTGATGTAATCTGAAGATCAATGTTGTATATATGTCTAATTTGTGTGAATTTTGTTATTAATTTTAGGCAAAACTGTCAACAACTACCCATTTTTTTGTCACTTTTGAAAACAACTACACAGATTGTTTTTTTTATTTAAAACAACTACCCATTTTTTATGTTTTGTTTGCGAATCACTTCCCACTTATAGAATTTCAAACTTACGGAAGGCATAAATACTTGAAAACAACTCCAAATCATGTGATTTTTGAGCCTATTTCATGTATTTTTTCGAGATCTGCAACTTTTATGAAGGAACCATGTCCATAAAATGAATGGATAACTAAGAAAAGGCTAAAAACTAAGTGTGACGAGGTTTGGGTGATTGAGTTGTTTTGGTGGGTGTTGGGTGATTTTGGAGGTGGGAAACAACAATGTTGAGTGGTTTTACAATTGGGATGTTGCGTTGGGGTGGTTTGTGGTGGTTAATACGGTGTTGAGTGGCCAAAATCCAAAAATGAGTAGTGACTCACAAAAAAATTGAAAATATGGATAGTTGTTTTAAAGAAAATACAATCTAGGTAGTTATTTACAAAGTGGAAAAAAATGGGTAGTTATTGACAATTTTTCCTTAATTTTATATACTGCATAGGCTTCATAGTATGAACTTGGCTGTCAAGGCTGGTTTTAATTTGCACTTTAAATTAGTATTGTAATGAACACATAATCATTTCTGGAGTTGTTGGTTAATTAGTAGCTATTATACAGTAACATAATTGACTGGTTTACTGATTGGAAATTGCATCTTTGGTTATATACTAAGCTTCAAATAAATAGGAAATTGCATCTTTGGTTAATTAGTAAAAATGCAAATTTATTATACTTTACTTAAGTTACACCACACACACTCACAACTTACAAAATTATTTTTATAAGCAAGCCATCATCATCTCAGACTTCTCAGTCTATTTGTCGTTGTAGGTTCCTTACCAATACACATTGCATCGTTCTTACCAGCACCTTCGATAGGAAAACAAATTGGTGAGAATTGATGCTTAAAAATATTATATAAGCAATTAGCCTAACAAAAAAAAAATACTCCCTCCGTAACACAATTCTCGCAACGATTTGACATAAAGTAGAGAGGAAAAATGTCTAATCGTTACGAGAATTGTGTTACGGAGGTAGTATATTCTAAACCTTTGTAATTTTGATAATGTAAACCTGTTGTTGGATTATGACTCGATAAACAATCAAGGAAGTGGATTAGAATAACTTGATTTTGTACGTTTTGAAAGGAAGTGTTGATGGGGTCCACTTCAACTGGGCATATCTCTCAAACGCTTGGAGTTTTGAGGTGATTCAAGTTGGAGGTGAAAGCTTGTTCAAAGAGCTTTCCAATGGTAGATTATACGCTTGATTGGTGTAGTAACAAAGAAATTATGATCGTTTCAAGTTGGACTATCTGACCTGAATGCGCGAGTACCGCATTCTATACGCGAGGCGCGCATTGCTCTCTACCTCGATTGCGCGAGTCACGCATCTGGAGGCTCGAGTCACACATCTCTGTCGGTGATACTTTGTTTCTGCTCTGTTTTGTGGGGGGGCGGGGGGGGGGGGGTTATAAATACCCTCTTTAGTCTCTTAGGAGACATTTGATAAATACCCTCTTTAGATCCACTTTGTTAGTTATTCATCCACAAACATAAACACATATTGAGATATACTCAAATATAGGGTTTGAGAAGTGATTCTTCCTTGTATAATTCTTGTTCTTGTGAGTGGAATTAGTGAGAGATTTTCTCTGGTAAACACTAATAGAAATCAATACAACAAACCTCCTTGTTTGGGTGGGTTTTATAGTCTTCAAGCGATTTGCTTGAAAAATTATCCCACCTCCCAAATCTTAATTTGTCTCTTTACTATCTTCTTGCTATTTCTTACTGCATTAACCCTCATTATCATCAACCAATTGCTCTAACAAATTGGTATCAAGAGCTAGGTTGACATCCTTGGAAATTAGGGTTTGTTTGGTTGATTAAAATTTGGGGATTTTGTTAAAGGATTGAGCCGTGGGTGGTTCAAAGTTTGAAATTGAGAATTTTGATAGGTCTATCCACTTTGGATTATGTAAGTTGAAGATGAATGCTATTTTGGTGTAAAATGGCTTGAATGAGGCAATGGTTGGAACTTCAAAGAAACCCTTCATCAATGTCAAATGAGGATTTTCTCAAGATGGACAAGAAGTCTCCCACCTTCATTCAATTGAGCCTCTCTAATGAAGTGTTGAGGGAGGTTGCGAAGGAGACAACAGCGGCGGGGTTGTGGTTGAAGCTTGAATATCGCTTTATATGACAATTGATGTTTTGTACTAGAGGTGATCATGCATGGGTCGGATCAGGCCGAGCTTGCCCTAAAATATAGACCCTTTAATCAGGCCCGGGCCTAGGTTCAGGCCTAAAGTTTGTGTACAAAGCCTAAAAAATAAGAGCGGACTTTTCGGACTTTTTTGGCCCGAGCCCAATTTTTTTAACCAAAATGCCTAAAATATGATCGTCAAAGCTCGAAAATAAAATGAAAATTTCGGGTTGGACATGCCCCGACCCGAATTCGGATCAAAAAAGTTGTGACCAAAGCCCGCAAAAATTCGAGCCGAACCGGGCCGGGCTCTTTTGATCACCTCTAATTTGTACTTCTCTGAATCGATTTTTTTAACCTATTCACCTAGTGCAAAGGATTAAATATATACATTCCTCCTTCCCCAACATATTTCCTATAATGTTAAAGCATAATTAAGACAAAATGAATATTTAATGGAAAAAAAAATGATTAGTTGATTTAGGAATTAGATATAGTTTTATAAAAGATAATTTACTTTACCTTTTTACCTTAATTAACTTTTAATAATACTTTCTCGATTTTTTTTAGTTACATTAGTTTCTTTATGCTCATGTATAGCTAGCAACTGAGCTTAGACATTGATCTGATGTTTGTCTTCTTTTGATAATTTTTTCCACAGTTTTGTTGATCTAACATACTCCCTTCGTTTCATATTATTTTGTGCATTTACTATTTAGGAAAAAAATTAGGAATAATATATTATAATTAATGAAAGTTGGGTCAAAAGGCAAAAATAGATTGGAAAAAGAATGTGTAAAAGGGGAAAGTAAAGAAAAGTAAGAGAAAGTGGTAGATCCACCTAATTAAAAAATATTAAAAGCATGTCCAATAATAGAATAAAACACAATGCACAAATCATTATGGAACGGTCAAATGAGAAAAGTGCACAAAACCAATATGGAACGAAAGGAGTACATGCATTGAAATTTCATACTTCCTCCGCTTTTACTTGCATCCTTTTCCTTTTTTGGAAGTATCAAATTGCTTACATAATTTCTATTTTAATTAATATATTCTCTCTATCTCTATCTTATATGTGGGTTCTATGATTTTCTTTCTCTCTATCTCTTTCCTCTCCTTAAATACTGTGTTAGATTGGATGTAACTAAAAGAGGACGGGTGAAGTATTAATTAATAATGAAGGAGACATATATACTTGGAGGTTCTGTCCGAACATTATGGCATTTATGGGCGCAAATGAGCCAAGATGTTTGTGAACTACTCGCAAACAAACTCGGTCGAAGCGAATCAATGAAGAATTTTTTTTATTGTTTTGATCTACTATATGTGAAAACTCGAACATTTTTAGCTTAAAATCCAACTCAAGGCTTGTTTGTATAATCAAGTTTGAATTAAAAGGTCTTTTAATCTTTAAATTAAGCTATGGAAGTCAAATGGGCAATTGATCAGCACGTTTGTGAACAAAGCTCGGATAATCTTGAGGAGCTAAGATCGAACAAGAATTCTAAAAGCTCGTTTGAGTTTGTGATAGGTGGAACAAGAATGTCTAGGTAACATCTTATTCAGATTATAGTTATCAAATTGTTTGTTGTAAATCTCAAACGATTATAATGAGACAAAGTATTAACTTGTGTGACGGGTCAATAGATGCTTAACTTGTGGGATGATAGAAATTGTGGGGCGTGCGAGGAAGTTTGTAGTGGACCTTTGTATTTTATATCAAAAGTGTATTTTCATTTGATTGCTCATAATGTAATTGTTTACATTCATACTTGTGAGAGCTGATGTCTCTCACCTTTCTAACATGGGAGCTCATGGCTTCCCAAAACTCTCTTGGTAGAACTCTTTGTTTCTACCTCTCTATTTTTGTGGGAGCTCTCTTCTATTTATCTCTTCACACTTACAACTCACTTCGTACATCACATATATATAGTTGTTACATCCTAATTCAAGATTTTTCCATTAAGTACAAATATCTTAGAAATTTCTTAGATTTTTATCCAACATGAATTCTCTCGATATTTCTACCTTTTTTCTATCTAGATTTTTATATCACATATCTTTGATATTTTTACAAGATATTTTTTCACTTCTTACCTCAGACATTTAGAATTTTCTAGATTAACCTCTAACATGGGATGGTTCATTAGATGTCAGAGTGTAATTACCTCAGCTTAGGCTTTTCTGTTAAGTTTGGCGGGAAAGTTTGTTATTAGTTTGTTATTCTAGTTGTTGTTAAGTGTTTTCTGTGATTTTGTTGATTGATTGTACTTAGCTCTAGGATGCAGAGTGTGAAGGAATATGTCCTTAGACATTTCCAACAATTACTAAATATATAAATATAGGATATTTATGAAGATAATAAAGTTAATTATTATTAGTAATTATATTTACTTGCTAGAGAATAAATATAATTGGTGGGTCCATATTGWTTGGAYGACAGCTAATATAATTAATCCTATAAGGTCACACAAAAGAATCAGTTGAACAATATATTATCTCGGCGCCAATAAAATGTATGAGTCAGTAATACCAATTAGGTAACAAAAGAATCAGATTCTTTGACTAGATTACTGATATTATATATAAGATATTAATATCAGTAAAAGAGAGAATAACGTAGTTTGTTTTATAGAGGTTCAACAATAATTCAAACTCTTTCCATCATTCTCTCTTAATTGAAACCAGTAAAAGCAGAGTTCATCTCTTCCGTTTAAGCAAACGTTGGTTGTTCAATTGATTCTGGTGGACTAAGTAGAGGAGCAACATTTGGAGCTCTCGAGATTATCTTTCCGCACATACTTGTGGGATTTCACGCACAAACGTTGTTATTCTAATCCACTTTATTTATATTCATATGTTTGTTTGTGAATATGATCCTGATATAGTGTTAGAAATCGTTCCCTGAAATTCCGCTAAATTCGCATCTAATAAAATCCTACAGTGGTATCAGTTTAGCGCTAATTCATAATATTCATATGATTATAATTTGTATGTGATTTTCATTATTTTTTATTTCAATTAGGGGAGGACTCATATAATTGGGTAAATTTGCACAATTAAAAATTTGATTTTAATGGTTGAACTATATTTTTTTTGGTGAGTATTTGACATATAAAAATCTGAATTTATTTTGTCATGGAATTTTCAGAAATTTCCTTTATTTAAAAAAAAAAAGGTTAAATGGTTCGAAGTGTTCGAAGACAAAAGCAGGGGAGAAAAAACGAATTTTTGGCAAAAAAAATCTTCAAAATTGTTTGAGGGCTTTTAATTTATTTTGTTTTTGAATTGCAAAATCAATGGTTTCTCATGTTGTTTTGGTTTACAAATCAAAGAATTAAGTTCGATGCCAAAACCCTAGTTTTTCCCACAATTTTTTTTAATTGTTAAAGCTTGTTAATTGTTCAATTCGATTGAAAAATTACATGCGAAAAACATAGTGTTGCTGTAATAATTAGATTATTGACAAGTTTTTGTTTCAATTGATTCGAATTTGTTCGAAAACACCAATTTTACAAAATTGTTATACACGAAAATTGCTTCGAAAATAAAGGTGATTTTGGGTTTGTAATTATTCAATCATTACCTTAACAATTGATTCGAAAACGATGTGATGTAACCCAAAAATTTCGGAACAAACTTTGAACGTTTGTTTTGTTCAATAACTTAAACCAAAATTTCGAAACAAAAAGGTCGAAATCCTGGGTTGCGTGGGAGCCGTAATTGTTGTGGTTTATGCAAGCCACAACTCATTATGCACACTAACTCCATTGTAACAAGAAGTCAAAAAAGAGACGAGAGAAAGAAGAGAGAGAAGATAGAGAAGAAGAGAGAAAGATTTTGTTATTCTTATTTTTTTGACTTTACAAATTGAGCTTGGCATATTTATAACATTGGATCGATTAAGCCAGCTAATCAACTAACTAATGCCAGCTAATCAATTAACATTGCCAGCTAAACTGCTCTCAACTAACTAACTGAATTTATAAAAGTTGTTGCACATCTAACAAATTTGGCGCCAAAATCAGTTTGATCAATTCTGATCAACTAATTAATCTACACCAAAACTAACTCACAGCATATCCCCCTCCTTTAACAAGACTTGTCCCAAGTCTTTATTGATCAACAAATCCAGGGAATTGGTTCTCAAAAACATCAGCATCCATCCATGTTGCTTCATGTTCAGCAAAGTCCTTCCACTGAACCAAAAATTGAGTGACTGCCTGATTATGATGCTTAACAAACCTCCTTTGCAGAATTTTCTCAGGGATCATGCCTTTAGGRTYTTTATCATGRAACCAAGGTGGAATATGGGCAGCAATTGGCAAAGCACCATGAAATTGCTTTAGGAGAGACACATGGAACACATTGTGGATTTGTGCTTCAGTAGGCAATTGCAACCTATATGCTACAGAACCAATCTTTGCTTCAATTTGAAAGGGTCCATAATATTTGTAGGCCAGTTTCTTGTTAMTYCTGAAATCAAGGGATTGCTGCCTGTAGGGTTGCAACTTCAACCATACCCAATCACCAACATGAAAGATYCTATCACTTCTGTGCTTGTCTGCCTGAGACTTCATTCGATCCTGTGCTCTCTTAAGATGGAATTTTAATGTTTGGATCATATTTTCCCTGTTAGATAATGACCTATCTATCTCAGCATTAGGGCTTTCACCAGGCAAATATGGGAGATGCAAAGGAGGAGGTTGACAGTATACAACCTCATAAGGAGTAAGTTKGATTGCAGTRGAAAAATGGGTATTGTACCACCACTCTGCCAAAGGTAACCATTTGCACCATGCTGCAGGAACATCCCCTGACATACACCTTAGATAAGTCTCCAAACACTTGTTAACCACTTCAGTTTGTCCATCAGACTGTGGATGATAAGCACTKGACTTTGACAACTCAGTACCATGAATWGAGAATAGAGCTTTCCAAAAATTACTTAAGAACACTGARTCTCTGTCAGAAACTATGCTTCTAGGCCAGCCATGGAGCTTGAAGATGTTGTCTAGATAAGCCTGGGCAACCTCAATAGCTGTGAAAGGATGTTTCAGAGGAACAAAGTGTGCATACTTACTGAATCTATCCACCACCACAAAAATAACTTCAAATCCAGCTGACTTAGGTAAACCAGTAATAAAATCCATGCTTACATCCAACCATACACCATCAGGAACAGGCAA
>SNQN01012446.1:3591-15927 GCA_008642245.1 Bassia scoparia
GTATTTCCAACTTTTGTGAGTTCAAAGCATCTTTTCTGAGTCAAAACAATCGCGATACGCGGTATGTTTCATCACGGATTACTCATTTGGGGAGACACATTTAGGTGTCTACAGTTGTGCACCACAACAAGAAAATAAGGTTCGGGCGACCGATGTTAGCGACCGAAAAGTAGGGATTAGCGACCGATTTTCGATCGCTAAAGTCTGTCGCTTTTTGCTCGTCGCTAAAAAATTTTAGCGACCGAAGTTTTGATTGGTAAAGAGATGGAAAAATGGAGGGAAATCAGATTTAACGACCGAAAATCGGTCGCTAAAAGCGACCAAAATTGGGTCGATTGCTATTTAGCGACCGAAATTCGGTCGCTAAATCTGATTTCCCTCCAAAAAAATTCAGTGAGGCTAGGATTATCGACTGAAATGTCAGTCGGTAATCTACACTACCGACCCAAATTCGGTCAGTAAATGTGTCAGGTGTAATAAAAAAAAAGAAACCAGCATCTGCTGGTTTCAACTTTGAACACTATAAAACAAAATAAGAGGTTACTTTATATGCAAATAACAATAGAAAAAATGAATATCTTTACATAAATTGAATTAGCTAAACTTTATATGCAATTGGCTCTCAAACTACAACAATGGTCTTAATAAATTTATTGCAGAATGCCAACTGCAGACTGTATATTAAAAAATTATTGTATACCCAGCCTCAAGTAACACCCCACCTCCAAACTTCAGGTTAAGTTGTGAGACAGACTACAAAAGCACCACTTAACCCCCCAAAAAATAATGTATACCTAGCGTAAACTTTAGAGTTTAGATCGACCATTAATTAGTATCGATAAAATGGGTCATTACAACTTAACAGTCAGTGTTGTGTTGTGTGCATTTACTATGTACGGTAAAATGGTAAATCACCCTAAAAAAACCTCTAAAGTGACCGCGCCTCCTTATCTCCATAATTTTATACCCTGATCATGACCTGCTGAGGCTATCAAACCTGTCGTAGATGAACTTGCCAATGAAGGAATGAGACTGTTGTGTGCAAGAATTGTATCGACTGAGCTGGTCTGAGAAGGATTCCACAAGCAGAGCAACTGCGAGGTAAAAACCAAGATTTAGGAATTAAGAAGCATGATATATGAATCAGTCCTAATTCATTTTAATGCCAACAGAGGCAGTCAAATAGGTGATTATGTGAACATCAGCTAGCAAGGGGATTGCCATTAATAAGTCTTCTATCTTTTTTTTTCATTTTAACACCATTTACAATAATTTTCCGAACATAAATAATCAATCAAAAACATTTTGCAATAATACCTGATAACTTCCAATGACTGGAAGCTATGGCCCTTTGAATGAAATTCATATATGCATCTCCCACTAGATGAAATTGACCACAGTCGCACACTTTCTTCACTTACAGAGGCTATGAAATTTCCGGTCACATCCCAACAAATTGAGCGCACTTCACATTGATGTGTAGCTATGGCCCTTTGAATGAAATTCATATATGCATCTACCTGCAATGTGCCATACAGAAGAAGTTTAGCAAATAAGCACCTAAGCCAATGAAGATGGTACTTACAAGTGACATACAAATCTTATTTATAAACATGATATAATGAAGTATAAATTAATAATATAACTCCATAGCATAAGCATCCTTCAAAATCCCATTTTTAACTAATGTAGCTCAAGTAATAGTGAATCACATAAGTTAAAGAACAATAAACCCCACAGCCCAACTTGATTTCTACAACCCGCAAAGATGAGTAGAGCTTCACACTAAGATATTAGCATCTCAAAATCATCTAAGTTATGCACGACCACACACCTTGATAATTGCTTAAAGCGGCGTTCCTTCCTACAAACAGACAGATGCTTCAAGTAGACTAATAAAGATATACGACAATAACAAATTTAATAGTGAGATGTCTGATTCATTAAGAACAAGGGCGAAGCACTCAAAAATAACATGGATCAAGATACTTGAGCAATACCCATGGTGCTGAGCAAAAATCAGTTCTAGAATGAGAAGTTACCTTGGAGACATGCAAACAAGAACATTCCTTGATATTCCAGAAACGGAACACATCGTTGTTGATTATTGCAGAATGCCAACTGCAGACTGTGACCCATAGTATACATCAAATTAAGGTCACTTATAACCTACAACTTTCATACTCTAACCCATGTACTAATTTACCATATTATTTTCTAATTTCAAGATGCTTATTAGGTGACTCCCTATACTACATTAAATTTGGTTCTATCTCTGACAAACAAATAGCTTTAAATTTCCAATTTGGAAAGCAATCATCAATAAAGAAACGTAACAAAACGCAAGACCCCAAATAGGTAAGAGTCCTACTCAACTCTGTTTTAACAATGAAGAATTACAGATTAACCAAATACTCCTTCTTCCCTCCATTTTTTCTTGCAACCTAAACAAGAGAAGACCAAATAAGAGAGAATAACTAACCACTTAATGTCAAAATTCCTAATCCAACTGATGTGAGGCAATGTCAAGAAATTTTTTGTTTAATGCTTCAACGATAAAACAGCGGAACATTAATTTGTCACCAAAGAAATGTAAAATTGCATTTCAGCGCTGGCATCTTATTCCCTCAATATCCACTTTCCTGATTATTAACAATGATGATTTCCAGAAAAATATTTGAAGTTTACAATCTGCATGTTCAATGATCCTGCCCTTTTGAAACTTCATCAATATGACTAAGCCAACTGGGTGGAAGAACACAAATATCGAATTTTGAAACAGCCAAGTTAAAGATTAAGTATTCAGATAAAATATAACATATCAATGGATTTAAAAAAGATATTCCTGGTTTTTTTTAATATTTAATTGAGGACCCTGCAGTTATTGTTCGATCTGGAATGACAATTCTCGTTGTTTAAAGGCTCCACTACTTCAGATTCATCACATTGTTAAGGCTCCACTGCTTCAGATTCATCAAAAAAACCAAAAAAAAGAGAGAAGCAACATACATTCGCACCGCCACAATTTCCATTACTCACACTCACCGTTGTCGTAATTGATGTTGTTGATGCTGCTGTCGTCGCTGATTCTCCCATTGATGAAGAAAATTTGGCTAATTTCACTCACTGGACTGTTAAAAGACCCATAAATTAAAAACCCTAGATCTGAACTATAAAAAACGAAGTAAAGCAAACGAAAAAAAATTCCCCTAATGAAAAACGAAGTAATACCAGATCTAGGTATTTTCGCGCCCACCGACAGCAAACGAAAAGCTCAACATCGCCATGAATCCTAGGGTTCCAAAACAAGGCAGAATTTAGCAAATTAAACTCGAATTTGGTTGAAGATTTGATAATGGAGAGTGGTGAGAGTAGTGAGAGAGGAGAGAGAAGAGGCGGGTGAGAGAGTCAATAATGAGGCTTAGGGTTGAGTGAGAAAAGTGAATGAGTGAGGTTGCTTAATTGGTTTATTTGGTTTAATTTTGAGTTTCTTGTTTTTATTTTTTATTTTTTAAAAAAACATTTATCGGTCGCTAAATTTTATTTTTTTAAAGGTGAGGGTAAAAAAACCCAATACCGTCAAAGGTTTAATCCCTTAGCGACCGATAAATCGGTCGCTATTACGGTTTTAGCAAACGAAAATTCGATCGCTAATGTTTGCGACCGATAATCGGTCGCTAACGGTCGCAATAGCGATTGATTAAAAATCGGTCGCTAAAAGCGGTCGCCCGAAGACAAATTTCTAGTTGTGCACTACTTCACCCGTACCATTGTCCCCTAATCCAGACCTTTAGTGCACTGCCAGACATGGAGTCCTTTGCCTTGCTTTATGCAATTATAGGCAAGGCTTAAAATGAGTTCCACAGCTTCCCAAAAGAAGTGCGGTGGTGACTTCCTTTACTCATCTCGAATATAAACACACAACTCCAAGCATACTCACAATAATATGCAAAAGGCAAGAATTCAATTCTGGCAAACAAACCGAGCCTCCCTTTAATTGTACCCCCCGGAGCAGAGGGATCGGACCCAATCCGACCCGGTGATGCCTCGGCGCCCGTACACTATCTATCAATAAAAGAACTTGAAATCAAAAGCAACAAACATACCCACAAAAACCTAGAAATTTTTAAATGTGCAAAAACATGAAGTAAACTATGTTAGAATTGAAAACAAATGCTAAAATCGAAATTACCTTGAAAAATCATATGGAAAGCATATAAAGTTTGCTACAAATGGTTGAGAATTGAGGAAACTAGAGCAAAAACTATCAAGAACTTGAAGCAATTCTCTCTCCTACTATTGAAGAATGAAGAAGATGAAGAAGAAAATAAAATTCTGAAAATTGAAATCTAAAATTTCTATTCTAAAACTCTACTTACTTGTTTGTTTCTCTCTCCTAAAACTTTATATACATGGCTTAATTACAATCTCATAAAAATTACAAGTATGCCATTACTAATTCAAGTTCTTGTTTAGATTCAATCTCATTGCTCCTTTTGTATTTCCATGAAGATTATACACATGTACTTGCTAATTTCGGATGGTTTCGTTTGGCATCATGCAGGTTCATGGTTGTATGAAATGAAGGTAAGAAAAGAATCCCTCTAATATCAACTTATTTTGGTACGATTTAGGTCTAGTTTTGAAACTTGTTATGGAATGCCTTTAAGTCAAAATTTTGGCCGGTCTCATTTCAGGGTGATTTTGGGATGATTATGGACGTATGAAATGTAGCACTTGATTGCAGCTTCTAGCTTAGTGTTCTTTTGATCAATTTCAATCGAACTACTGCTTACAGAATGACTCGTTTAGGTAATAATTATTTGCAGTAATGATTTGTCGATTCTGTTTCTAATGAATTTAGGTGTATGTTGCAATTTGTCTCATTTGAATTTTGTTTTTAAGTTGAAACTAATTTTGTTTATATACATGATTTTAGCCTCTTTAATAATTATAGTCCATGAGAATTGCCACAACAATTGAGCAAGGGCATCATTGACAACACTTGTCAAAATTGTAGCTATACCCCTAAATTTGAGCAATTGTCAATGAAATTTAAGGTCTGATTTAAGTTTTTTCCCAATAATGTTGTTGCTTTATTAAAACCAAGTTGGTTCATGTGTTTTCGAATTGGGCTTAATACAAATATCTAAATCTTTTGTTATAGATTTGTTTGTCTTTCAAGAAGAATGAACCCGCGTAAATTAATGCAACGAGCAAGTTTAACTTCTGAATTGTTTATCATTCTGTGCAGGTTCTTCCAATATACTCATAGACAATTAGTTTAACATTCTACTAGATTCATACGAGCATGAAGTCGTGCAGTAAGTTCATGTATGAAATGCTATTAATTAAGATAATTATGCAATCTTTTTCTGGTTCACTGTATGTTGTGTTTGCTTCCTTGTGTTTATACATTCAATAAGTTATAAATGCTTACCCTTTTTGGTTTCTAGTGTTTAGTTGAGCTCGATAGACAATATGCATCCTCTGATACAGATGATCTCCCCACTCAAGTGTTGATATTGATATCCCCTTCTACTTAACCGTTGTTGCCCCTTCAATGCTCTTTTACTGCTGTAATGCTCCACTATACTTGATGCATATTGATGTTTCATACCGTTCAAGTTGCGTATTGTCCTGTACTATTGCTGATATCGATGTTGCCCTATTTGTGCAGGTGGCTATTGTTGCCCTATTTGTGTCGGTGGCTTTTGTATTTGTGCTTTGAGTTTATATGTTTCGGGATTCAGATGCATCAATTTAGATGTATAGTTGCCATGCTTTGGCTAAAATTATTGGTCGTGTACAGGCTAGATGTATGTATTTATATTATTATTATTATTATTATTATTATTATTATTATTATTATTATTATTATTATTATTATTATTATTATTATTATTATTATTATTATTATTATTATTATTATATATGCAAGTATCTATGATTTCTTCTCACTTTTTTATATACTTAAATTTCTTTTCGTGTCCTAAATTTATATTTTTTAAATGATGCGTGTCTCTATACCATTGTCGCACTTTGGTGCTTCTAATATCCTAATTTATAAAATTTTAAAGTTGCATCTAAATGTAATTATGATCAACATGTCAAAATGTCCTAAAATTTATTTTGAAACTACTAAGTATAATTGCCACTAAATATATTTAGATGCAAAAAAATTGATTGCCTGCCTTTATTTATAATTTGCGGCAATATTTATAATTGCTTCTAAAGGTTAGTTGGTTTTAGCAACAATATTTTTGTGCCCCAAAAAGGTGGCATTGGAAGCAGCTAATATTTAGCGATGAACTTATGGTTGCTTCTAAATACGAGTGATCTGATTAGCAATATAACTTGTGTGCCTCTAAAAGGTAGAATTAGAAGCAATATAGAATTTGTGACATGCTAATGATTGCCTCCAAACACAATTGTCTTTATGTGTTCTGTAACTTGTGTGCCTCAATAAGGTGGCATTAGGAGCAACCTATATTTAGTGACACAGGTATGGTTGCCTTTAAATGTAAGCGCTTTTAGCAGCAACACTAGTTGTGTGTATAAAAAAGATGATATTATAGGCAACCTATAATTAGCGACAGGCATATGGTTGCCTCTGAATGTAGACGCTTTTAGGAGCACCACTACTTGTGTGCCTCAAAAAGGTGGTATTAGGGGCAACCTATAATTAGTGACGGAGTAATTAGAGGTAACGAGAAAGTTGCTTCTAAAGACCATTATAGGCTGCAAATAAAGATTTAGTTGCAATTTATGACTGTCTCTATATGTAACTTACTAAATTGTCCTAAATCCTGATGTCGATAGTGAAAACTGTCATCCTTTCATTGTGATACACAAAGTTTAGTATTCATCCAATGCACATTAATTTATTGTACACCAATATTAATAATAGAGGTTATTTTATGTGCTATAAAGGTCAATGTATTAAGATAAACGGTCATTATACACATTCATTTTTTTAAAGTTAAATGAAATTACAAAAACCACTAAAAAGTTAGTTTAACAGTAGTGTCGCATTTACATACCTCAAACTTCATATTATAGGTGTCACAGTACTGTCACATTATCTGACTTGAACTTCATATTATATGTTCTCAAAGTAAACCCGATGATGTTGAAGACTTCACTTCCTTCGGATGCAACAATGGATTATTTGAAAGCTTCCCTTGAAGATGATGTAGTTGTTTGCAGTCAATCATTCAATTCGCAGACGTAATTTGCACTGAATCATCTGCAAGTTAATATAGTAATTAAGGAGTAATTGTTAATTTTATACTCTGTATTATTAATGAGATGTAATGAACATTTTGAGTGATGTGATTAATGGACAAAAATTATTAGTTTACTTTGTTGAAACGATCATAATACTCATGGAAATAGGAGCTTTTCATGATGTAACCCCATCATCATTCATCGGTTTCATGATGTCATTCAAAGTTAATGTAAAAAAACACCATAAACAAGTTTCGACCACAAAGATTTGGATGGATATTATTAAACCACGTCATTCTTTTCTACAATTACTGTATACGCTAACATAACTCTATTTTCATGTCAATCTAACAGATTTCTCTCCATTACTAACTTTGTCACGGGCCTAACTCCCATGCCATGTGCCTACTTTTTCATATTTACAGAATTACCACTATATGTGTATCTTTTGCGCATCACGAATATGGATTGAGCAGCGCTCTAGGGGGGTATCAGGTTCATCCTACGGATAGGTTTTTTTGGACATCCAGTTGCATTACATTACCTTTCTCGACATTGTCCCTCAGAAAATAATGTCTAATCTCAATATGCTTGGTTTTAGAGTGTTGGACAGGGTTTTTCGAAATATTAATAGCACTTGTGTTATCACATAAAATGGGAACACTTCCAAAATAGACCTTAGTTGTGACTTTATCCACCAGGGCTGAGCACAACATAAAGAAGCTCTAATGTACTCAGACTTGGCTGTAGATAAAGCCACAAAATTTTGTTTTTTAGATCCCCATGAGATGAAACGAGAACCGAAGAAATGGGCCATTCCAGAAGTGCTCTTCCTGTCCACAATAAAACCAGCAAAGTTAGCATCTGTATATGCAATTAGGTTCATACTGCTTCCTTTTGGATGCCACAGACATAAATCATCAGTACCATTTAGATACCTCAGAATCCTCTTGACAGCCTTTAGGTGAGATTCCTTAGGGTTGCTTTGAAATCTAGCACACAACCCTACTGAAAACACTATATCTAGCCTACTTGTTGTCAAGTACAATAATGAGCTAATCATACCTCTGTATAGCTTACCCTCAACATCTTTTTCCTTCTCATCAAGGCTCAATTTTGTAGAAGTTGGAATAGGTGTTTCATAGGATTTGCTGTCCTGCAGACCATATCTCTTCAGCAGCTCCTTGAGATATTTCTACTGATGGATCATGATTCCATCCTTGGTTTTCTTGATTTGAAGCCCTAGGAAGAACCCCAATTCTCCCATCATACTCATCTCAAATTCACTTTTCATCACATTTGCAAACTCATCACACAAATCAGGATTAGTAGCTCCGAACAAAATATCATCAACATATATATGAACCACTAACAGATCAGTTCCTTTGTCTTTTAGGAATAATGTCTTGTCAACCGAGCCTCTCTTATAGCCATTTCTAGAAGAAAACTTGAAAGTCTCTCATACCATACTCCAGGAGCTTGTTGGAGACCATAAAGAGCTTTATCAAGTTAAAACACATGGTTTCACAAGTCACTATCCTCAAATCTAGGTGGTTGTTCCACATAGACATCTTCTTTCAAATAGCCATTAAGAAAGGCTGTCTTAACATCCATTTGAAAGAGTTTGAAGTTCATGTGGGCTGCGAATGCAATTAAAATCCAGATTGCTTCAAGCCTAGCTACTGGAGCAAAGGTTTCATCATAATCAATTCCGCTTCCTGTTGATTAAACCCTTAAACCACTAGCCTAGCTTTATGTTACATGAGAACGAGTTTATTATTGGGAACTTGAGCTTTGGCCCCCTTGATTCGGCGGAGTGAGATTCTTAATAGCCTTGGTCAAGGTGTAAAGTTGGGCTTGGAGCTTGGTGTTTTCGTCCATTTCCAACTTGCCACCTCTCTTAGGTTGTGCTTTTCTCCTAACACCGCCCCAAGAATAATTTCATACCACCTCTTCAATTGTCTCGTCAACCTTGTCTTGTGGTACCTTGGCTAGTTGGCCACCACATCCGACGTCAAAGTTGGCCCTAGATCTAAGCTCCAACCGACCAAAGAAAAACTTCATGAACAATGGTTTAGGGTAGCAATGGTGTGGACATGCCCTCAACAAGGATTGAACTCTATCCCAAGCTTCACAAAGTGATTCATCATCCTCTTGTGAAAATTGCCCAATCTCTCTTCTTAACTCGGCAGTTTTGTGCTTCGGAATAAACTTGTTGAAGAAGGCCTTCGTAGCTTCCTCCTAAGTCCTCAAGGAATTAGGGGTATTGAGCCATGCCTTGGCTTTCCCCGCAAGTGAGGCCCAGATGAGATGCATTCGGATATAGTCTTGAGGGACTTGATTCGTTGTAATCAATTCACAAGTTTCCATGAATTTCTCCCAATGTGAGATAGGGTCCTCATGACTAAGTCCGGAGAAAGGCTCTCGTTGCACCATAGATGTATAAGAGGGATGGATGGTGAAGTTGGTAGTGGTGGTGGGTAATAATATCCCACCATGCCTCTCGAAGCGATCTGGTGCCCCAAAGTCTCTAAAGAGGAGCTCCGACGCCCTCGGTTGCTCTTCTTCCTCAAAATTCCTATTTTTCTCTTCCTCCGCCATTTTGGACAATGTGTCTTCGCTTGAAGTGTTATATGTGGAGGTTGAGGTGTAAGATTGTGCGTCCTCATCTTGATATATTGGTTGAGGAAATAGACCTTCCCTTTGGACCCGAGTACAACCGAAACATTATTTCAATCTCTGGATCGTAGAGGGGGTCAATGGGGCTGCAAGATCGCCTATTCATACACCAAAGCAAAGAAGAGTGTGAGCACTAACAATAAGCTCAAATAAACAAAAATGAAAGCAAATTAACTTATCTAAACAAATCAACCAACTTTAACCGTTGTTCCCCGACAACGGCGCCATTTTGATAGAGGATTTTGAGGTCCTTTCACAAAAACCCTTGCGAAGTAGTATAGTAGAGGATCGAACACGAGGAACTACGCAAGCTAGTTAAGAAGTTTAGCTAAGGGTCTATGTGTTTTGGTGAATTTCAAGTTGACAAGTAATGACTACAATTAACTAGGGATTAATTCAATTAAATAAACAATCTAAGGTAAGTGATCCAATAGTCCTAACTAAGTTGGGTATGTCTTGCCAAATAATGTGAAAACCGAGGATGGCATAACTCTCTTTTTTTTTCTCACCGTCCCGCTAGAGCCCCAATTAAGAGATTGAGTTTGAGTAAATAAATGGTTGGTATCCCTTAAGGCCTCACCAAGTCTCCCTCTAAACAAACCACCATTCAACAAGAGCAAACAACAATCCTAACCACACTAATCCTCTCTCGAAGCATTGTCATGATCATGGCTTTTTAAGGTGTGGAAAGATGACATCAATCACTCATAAACAAAGCATGGATAGAAATCTAACACAAGATTAACCTTGATCAATGGTTAACAAAGTGCTCACGACACTCAAAAACCACTTTCCTTTTTATTTCTATTAGTTGGCAAGACAAAGCCCCAAATTAATTAGAAACTTCCATCACACAAACCCTAGAAAAGGGAACTACTCACACATCATGGAGTTTAAAGCGATAAAGCATGGAATAAGCACTAAACAAGGGCTCAACATGGTTAACTACTCTAATGAAAGATAAACAAGTAATAAGAGCTAATAAGTGCTAAAAACTATTACCAACAAGTTACTAACAAGTAATAAATGCAAGAATAAGAAAACAAAAGATGAGTAGAAGAAATGGTACCAAAAGCTTGTATTGAATGATTGAATTGATTAACAAAATACCCAAGGTTAATTACAATGATAAGCAATAAATGTGTTTCTGTCTCCCAAAACTAGATAACTAAGCTCAAGAACTTTTTTTCCTAAAATGAAAACCTCACCTCCTTCCTAAAATGAGCCAAAGAGTATCATAACAATATAAAAAAGGAGTAGGAGTGCTCCTGTTCATATGAACAGGATGAACATCACTCATGTCCCCACAGGTTGCCCAGCCCAGTTGCAACCCCCAGAAGCCCACCCCCAACAGCCCACTCTCAAAGCCCACCAACACTGCTACCCCCCAAAGCCCACAACCAAAGGGCTTCCATTCCAAAACCTCCTGCCGCATCACACTCCCCTTCACATGTCGTTTTACCTCAGAGCTGGCTYTCAGCTCATTGCTCCTCCTTCAACCTCCCGCATTACTYCTCCAGGATGCTCACAACTCTTATTTCTGCTACCCTTCTCTCTTTCTCTCGGTTCTTTCTTCCTGTTCTTGTTTCAAATTTCGCATCATTTGAATCGACATCATCAACGACAATCAACGGTTAATAATCTAAAGCACGATTTTCGGTTTAGTTTTACATTACGATTTTCGTTTTAATTTTAGATTGATCTAAAAGCAAGGATTCAACACTCACAGCACATAAACAGTGTCTGAGAAACAAGACGGCCATAAATAAAAAAAAAATAGCAAAAAAAAAAAAAAAAAAAAAAAAAAAGAAAAAAATAAAAAGAAAAAAAAAAAAAAAAGAAATATAAAAAAAAAAAAAAAAAAAAAAAAAAGAAATCAATACATTAAAAAAATCAAAAACTATATAATAAATTTAAAAAAAAATTAAAAAAAATAAGAACCTTAACAAAAAAAAAATTAAAAACATATAAAAAAACAAAAAAAAATAAAAAAAAATAAAAAAAAAAACAATAAAAAAATAATTCTAAAATAAAAAAAAATTAAAAAGCAGGCAGCGCGAGTTTCGGTCGAAAATTTGAGAAGCTTCAAATGCTATACATGAGCTAGTAAAACGTATTGACATTCGGATAATTGGCAAAAAATAAATCGATGAAGAAATTTTAGCAAAAAAATGAGCTAAAAAGATCAATTGAATTTGGCACAAATTAACTACAAAATTGAAAGAAGCGTAGACCTTTACTATAATTCGAACCCTAATTTCACCAAAATTGAAGAACCTAACAAAATTAATCTCCATAGCTAAAAAAGAATTGTGTGTGGGTCTTGAATCCTTGCTAGAATTGCACAAATAGAAGGAATAAGAGATCTGAAACCCCAACTCTAATTCGAACCCTAATTCACCCCATCCTCATTCAAGAGCTTTAGGG
>SNQN01012447.1:0-15923 GCA_008642245.1 Bassia scoparia
AGCCTTCACAAAAGGGGTTCCCCCCTCGTTGATCGAACTAGCAATCTCGTACCACGGTTTCACCATCGAAAGATGGGTAAGGGACATAAACAATGGGGCAAGGGTAAACTCATGGTCACGTAGGAGCCACTTAGAGGTAGTGGTTAGACCGTACAAGGGTTCCTCTAAGGGTGATGATTGGTCATAAATAACGGTAAAGATTTTCTTTCGGGRTAGCATRCGCATGACACGTGCAAGGAACGTGACATCAGGGTTGGGGGACTCGAGTTTTGAGGCTATTTGGGATAAGCTCATTGGTTGGCCATGGGAGTGTATGATATCTGTGACGCGGAGCTCAACCACAGATCTTAAGACTAGGCTATCGGCGTAGGCAAACAAATACTTAAACACCTCTTCTTGCCCTTCGAGGTGTTCAACATTTTCATTAACATTGCTTACAACCATCATTTTCTTGCTCTCCATAATAATATCTATTTTATTATACTTAATAGGCTCTTAAATCTTACTTCTTAACTAAAAATAGGATTATTGCATGAATCATTTACATGCATGCTGTAGGGTACCTATATTGGCTATATATGGAGATAATGCATGCATGGACTATTCCAAGCATTCTTAGAGGATATTTGTTCACATTTGCCTTTGCCTAATAAATTTCGATCATGGTGGTGAATGGTGCACCTCATGCATGCAATGCTCCATTAATTTGCATTCTAGCAATTAAGTTAATTTGTCATTATAGTTGTTGTGTAATTATGTTGGCATTGCTCAACAGTCAAAGCAATCCTAGTTTGACTCGAATGAGACATTATGCTTGCATAACAATTTTCAAAATTTGCCCATTTGACTTGGATTTTTTTATGAATCAAAAACACACTTCTCTACAGTATTGTTTTGTTAAAAAATCAAATCAAACTTCAATCTCTTTTACATGTTGATTTTTTTTAATGTATTATATTGAATGTATTATACTTCATCCGTTCTTTTTTTTTACTTGCATCATTTTTCTATTTTAGAAAGTTGTAAAATATTTGCATTGTTCTTTTATGGTAAATGGTCCCCACCAAAAATTATTACCACTATATTCTTATAAATATAATAAAATAATGTAAACTCTATTTGCATGTGGGTCCACTTTAATTTCTACTTTTCTTCCTTAATCAATATTTTCTCTTTCTACTTTAATATATAATATTCATCTTTTGGGGTCATGATCTCAAAGGTTTGGGTTTGTTTCCCACTGGTAGTTGATGGGTCATCTTTTGGGGTTCACTCTCTTATTTCTCTCTCTTCCTTAATTCTTGCTCAACTGATGCGAGTAATAAAAAAACGGAGGAAGTATATCCTTTTTATGACCTATATTTTTCCCTCAAAATTCAAGCCTCAGATTATATGTTATAGTTAGTTATAAAATCAATTAATAAATTTATGAATTTTTCTTAGCTATATCCATGCATGTACTTTTAAAAATCTAAGTTAATTGTCTTAATTATTTTAAAAATAACTCGCTTATGACTACAAATTTATTAAAATTTACCACACATAACCAACTTCACAATTTTAGTAAACCCATACGCACACATTCACTATCTAAATGGTCAAAGTTGATCAATGGACGGGTTAGGGTAGGCCTATATACAAAAAGTTATGCCTAAACATGTCCAAAGAGTATGAAGTTGTACGTATATAAAATAGGCTCTGACAAGAAGTTAGTTATAACCTAAATGGACAGTACAGTCACGGTGGTTGGGTCAGGTAGGCGGTCACGATGGTTGGGTCAAGTGGTGGGTGGGTTGGGCAGGGTGGGTATTAGTGGTTTTTTTGCTGTTTAATTTTTTATTAATTTAATCATATATTTTGGTTAAAGTTAACCATGGAGGTTATTTCATGAAATAAAACTTGATTTTGGGGATTTATTATGACCAAATTTTAACTGGGATATACTTTGAAAAACTCTTTTTTAGAGGTATTTGGTAGAATTTCCCTATTATAATTAAATGAGATTACACTACTATCTTTACTAATCCCTCATTATTATTTTTTGAGTAAGACTATTTTAGTAAATTAAATATATTATTATTATATGAGGTTACCACAATACCACACGCATTACATGTGCATAGAAAACTAATTTATATTGTTGCATGGGAGTGAAGCAATGATGTTACGAGATATATGGGAGTTTTGAGTAATATCTTGAGAGAATATTTTATATTGCATATATTTAGCTGTTTCCTTATTTTCCGGGATTGTGATTGATCCTAGGATATTCTGTTGATTGTAACATATAAATAAGGTTTAGGGTGATTAATAATATTCAAGCAATTACTCCCAATTTTACATGGTATCAAGAGCAGGTTAAATTTTTTTTTTCCAAACTCAACCCTTCGTGATGGCTGGTGAAGATGACTCTTCGCCGTCGTCTTCCTCTACGATTGCCTTCAACAACCCCTTCTATCTTGGCGCTCATGATCGACCGGGGGATTTTATTACTTCGACTCGCCTCAAGCTTGATAATTTCGATACATGGTCACACGCTATTTTCGTTGCCCTCTCGTCTCGGCGTAAATTCGGGTTTCTCGATGGCTCGATCATGGGTCCTCTACCTCCAGCAACGAAGGACGATTGGGTGGTCGTTCAATGCATGCTTGTGTCCTGGTTAATGAACACGATTGATCCTGAGGTACGGTCTATGCTTTCCAATTACGATAACGCTAAACGTTTGTGGGATGATTTGCATGAGCGTTTTGGTGTTGTTAATGGCCCTAGGATTCAACAATTGAAATCACAAATTAATAAGTGTGAACAATCGAAAAATATGTTTGTTTCCATTTATTTTGGCAAGTTAAAAGTTTTGTGGGATGATCTTACTAAGTTACAACCCTTAATTCAATGTAAGTGTGGAAAGTGTACTTGTGATGTGGGTAAGCAACATGAGAAACGTAGAGAGGATGATATGTTGCAACAGTTTTTGCTTGGTTTGTATCCCGAATACTATGCGCAGGTTCGTTCTAATATTTTGGCCTAAGATCCTCTACCATCCTTGAACAAGGCATATCAACAAGTGTCTCAGGAGGAGCTTGTTCGCGGTCTTGATCGTGTTCGGGACGAGCCTCCGCCTGCTATGGGGTTCGCTATTCGTGTAGGGGGTGGTCGTGGGCGTGGTTCTGCTGACAAACCAGCCTCAGATCGCTCGGTTTGCACTCACTGCAAGAAGCCGAGCCATACGGCTTCGACTTGTTATGCCTTGCGTGTCTGTTTTCATTGTAACAGACGTGGGCATGATGCCTCTCGCTGCTTTGAGGTCGTTGGATATCCAGAAGGGTGGACCATTGGGGATCGTGCTCGTCAACCATCTCCTGCAGATGCTGGTCGAGGGGTGGCGCATGCGCATGCTGCCATTGCTGGTCCGGTCGCGTCTCCGCCTTTGTCTTCGTCTTCTACTAATCAAGTGTTTACTGRAGAACAGTGGAAAGCTATCACTGGTTTTTTTTGGTAATACTAGTATACTCGATAATCGCTTGAGTGGTAAGTTCGACGACTCTTCTTGGATCATTGACACCGGTGCTAATTATCATGCTACTGGTAATATTTCTTGGTTGTTTGATATTAAATCTATTCATTGTCCTTTGGGTTTGCCGAATGGCGCCACTGTGGTTAGTTGCGTCTATGGAGGGTTCGGTTGCATTGTCGGATACGATTACTCTTCATCATGTCCTTTATGTTCCTGACTTACACTGCAATTTAATTTCGGTTACCCAACTTAATGATAATTTGCAATCAATTGTCACGTTTAAATCTGATGTGTGTTTAATACAGGACCAAACGAAGGTGCTGATTGGAACGGGAGCTAGGCGGGATGGACTATATTATTTTAGCAAACCGGCGGTGGTGTCTGCTGTTACGGCCGTTTCTGATGTGGAGTTATGGCATCGTCGCATGGGACATCCTTCCGAGCAAGTGGTTAAGTTACTTCCTCATGTTAGTGGGTCTAAGAGTTGTTTGAATAAAGGATGTGAAGTCTATTTTCGTTCTAAACATCATAGGGACAAGTTTCCTTTAAGTCAAAATAATTGTTCTCGAATTTTTGAAAAAATTCACTGTGATTTGTGGGGTCCTTATAGACACGAGTCTTCGTGTGGTGCTCGTTATTTTTTAACTATTGTGGATGATTTTTCGAGAGCTGTCTGGATTTATTTATTGATTGATAAATTGGAAGTTTATTCGATGTTTATGTCTTTTGTTGCTATGGTTGATCYRCAATTTGGTCAAACTATTAAAGTTGTGCAAAGTGATCATGGAACTGAATTTAAATGCCTTCTTCCTTATTTTCGTGACACTGGAATTCTTTTCCAAACTTCTTGTGTTGGCACGCCACAACAGAATGGGCGGGTTGAGAGAAAGCAGAAACACATTTTGAGTGTGGGAAGGGCATTGCGTTTTCAGACTAGTTTGCCGATTTTTTTTGGGGTGAGTGTGTTCTTGCTGCGGCTCATTTGATTAATCGAAATCCGACTCCTATCCTTCAAAATAAAACTCCACTTGAAGTTCTTTTTCAAAAATCACCCACATATGATGCTATTCGCACTTTTGGGTGTCTTTGTTTCGCACACAATAAAAAAACAAAGGGTGATAAATTTGCTAGTAAAAGTAGGAAGTGCGTTTTTGTGGGTTATCCATTTGGTCAAAATGGTTGGCGGTTGTATGACTTGGATACAAAAGAATTTTTTGTTTCTCGAGATGTTAAATTTTTTGAGGATGTTTTTCCGTTTGCTTGTCCTGAGGATGTGAATATTGAGACCGATGTGAGTTTTGTGGGTGATATCCATGAGGATTTTGCGGATTTTGGCGTATGTGATGAGGATTGTGATGTTGCGGTGCATAGTTATGCTCCAGGGGGGCTGATACGGCTTCTGCACATGAGAATTCTGAGCTTGTATCTCCTTCTGTGTTGACTCCTGCGCTTGTTCAGCCAGAAGGTGCTGACTCCTGTGCGGAGCAGCCCGTCTCGGTCACTGAAGACTCGACGACAACTGCTACTGGTGATGCTGAACCACTATCTTCTGGGCCTGATGATAATATGGGTCGTGGCTTTCGTATAAAGTATCCATTTGTTAAGCTTCGTGATCATGTTACTCATGRCGTGTTTGCTAATAGTCCATCTCTCTCGGCTCCTGTCTCTGATTCGCCTTCAGGTACTCCGTATCCCCTTGCACATTATATTCATTGTGACAATTTTTTTGTAAATTATCGTCAGTTCATTGCAGCTGTAGTGGCCACTACGGATCCCACATCTTTTAAGGAAGCCATGAAATATGATGGGTGGCGACAATCAATGCAAGAGGAGATTCGCGCACTAGAAGCCAATGGTACTTGGACTTTGGAGCCCTTACCTCCCGAGAAACGTGCTCTAGGCAGTCAGTGGGTTTATAGGACAAAGTTTTTGTCTGATGGCAGTGTCGAACGACTCAAATCCAAATTAGTTGTGCTTGGCAATCATCAACAAGCAGGTATTGATTATACAGAAACATTTGCTCCTGTTGCTAAAATGACTACTGTTCGGACTTTTTTGGCAATTGCAACATCTAAGAACTGGGAGCTCCATCAGATGGATGTTCACAATGCTTTCTTGCATGGTGATTTAGACGAAGAAGTTTACATGCGGTTGCCTCCKGGGTTTGACACTGCTGATTCTACTTTGGTTTGTCGATTGCGTAAGTCTTTGTATGGCTTGAAACAGGCTCCCCGATGCTGGTTCGCGAAGCTTGTCACTGCTTTGAAAGAGTACGGTTTTCTTCAATCTTATTCGGACTATTCACTGTTTACTTTTACTAAGTCAGGAATACAGCTCAATGTCCTAGTTTATGTTTATGATCTTATCGTCTCTGGAAACGATTCCACTGCTTTGTGTGCTTTTAAGTCCTATTTTAGTGATTGCTTCAAAATGAAGGACTTGGGACCTTTGAAATATTTTCTCAGCATCGAGGTTGCCAGGAGTTCTGCGGGTTTGTTTTTATGTCAACGAAAATATACTCTCGATATTGTTTCTGAAGCAGGTTTGTTAGGTGCTAAGCCGAGTGATTTTCCTATTGCGCAATATCATAAACTTGGCTTAGCTAGTGGCGAGTTACTTGCTGATCCGGAGTCTTATCGTCGGCTTGTTGGTCGGCTGATTTATCTTGCTGTTACTCGTCCGGATCTGGCGTATTCTGTCCATATACTGTCACAGTTCATGCAGGAACCTAGAACTGAGCATTGGGAGGCCGCTTTACGAGTCGTTCGGTATTTGAAGGGTACACCGGGCCAGGGTATTCTTCTTAGTGTTGCTTGTGATTTGACTCTACAGGGCTGGTGTGACTCTGATTGGGCGGCCTGTCCGCTTACTCGTCGCTCCATTACGGGTTGGCTTGTGTTTCTTGGTCAGTCTCTTGTGTCGTGGAAGACCAAGAAGCAACCTACTGTGTCGCGGTCGTCGGCTGAAGCTGAATACAGGTCTATGGCTGCTCTTACATGTGAATTGAAATGGTTAAAAGGTNTCGAATGAGACATTATGCTTGCATAACAATTTTCAAAATTTGCCCATTTGACTTGGATTTTTTTATGAATCAAAAACACACTTCTCTACAGTATTGTTTTGTTAAAAAATCAAATCAAACTTCAATCTCTTTTACATGTTGATTTTTTTTAATGTATT
The DNA here is from genome assembly GCA_008642245.1 of Bassia scoparia. Taxonomy (NCBI): domain Eukaryota; kingdom Viridiplantae; phylum Streptophyta; class Magnoliopsida; order Caryophyllales; family Amaranthaceae; genus Bassia; species Bassia scoparia. The sequence goes on from SNQN01012447.1 coordinate 6,695, forward strand.
ATATTGAATGTATTATACTTCATCCGTTCTTTTTTTTTACTTGCATCATTTTTCTATTTTAGAAAGTTGTAAAATATTTGCATTGTTCTTTTATGGTAAATGGTCCCCACCAAAAATTATTACCACTATATTCTTATAAATATAATAAAATAATGTAAACTCTATTTGCATGTGGGTCCACTTTAATTTCTACTTTTCTTCCTTAATCAATATTTTCTCTTTCTACTTTAATATATAATATTCATCTTTTGGGGTCATGATCTCAAAGGTTTGGGTTTGTTTCCCACTGGTAGTTGATGGGTCATCTTTTGGGGTTCACTCTCTTATTTCTCTCTCTTCCTTAATTCTTGCTCAACTGATGCGAGTAATAAAAAAACGGAGGAAGTATATCCTTTTTATGACCTATATTTTTCCCTCAAAATTCAAGCCTCAGATTATATGTTATAGTTAGTTATAAAATCAATTAATAAATTTATGAATTTTTCTTAGCTATATCCATGCATGTACTTTTAAAAATCTAAGTTAATTGTCTTAATTATTTTAAAAATAACTCGCTTATGACTACAAATTTATTAAAATTTACCACACATAACCAACTTCACAATTTTAGTAAACCCATACGCACACATTCACTATCTAAATGGTCAAAGTTGATCAATGGACGGGTTAGGGTAGGCCTATATACAAAAAGTTATGCCTAAACATGTCCAAAGAGTATGAAGTTGTACGTATATAAAATAGGCTCTGACAAGAAGTTAGTTATAACCTAAATGGACAGTACAGTCACGGTGGTTGGGTCAGGTAGGCGGTCACGATGGTTGGGTCAAGTGGTGGGTGGGTTGGGCAGGGTGGGTATTAGTGGTTTTTTTGCTGTTTAATTTTTTATTAATTTAATCATATATTTTGGTTAAAGTTAACCATGGAGGTTATTTCATGAAATAAAACTTGATTTTGGGGATTTATTATGACCAAATTTTAACTGGGATATACTTTGAAAAACTCTTTTTTAGAGGTATTTGGTAGAATTTCCCTATTATAATTAAATGAGATTACACTACTATCTTTACTAATCCCTCATTATTATTTTTTGAGTAAGACTATTTTAGTAAATTAAATATATTATTATTATATGAGGTTACCACAATACCACACGCATTACATGTGCATAGAAAACTAATTTATATTGTTGCATGGGAGTGAAGCAATGATGTTACGAGATATATGGGAGTTTTGAGTAATATCTTGAGAGAATATTTTATATTGCATATATTTAGCTGTTTCCTTATTTTCCGGGATTGTGATTGATCCTAGGATATTCTGTTGATTGTAACATATAAATAAGGTTTAGGGTGATTAATAAGATTCAAGCAATTACTCCCAATTTTACAAATGAACCAAATACGTAGTAAATAAATTTGGCTGTTATATATGGCTCATGGGGACATGGGCCATGGATGGGGTCGAAAGATTCCCAGCCAAGTCGCCAATGCGTCAAATTTGTTCATTGCCCACAAAACTTCAAAATGTTTAAGATCGAGTATCTCTTTCTTCAAGATGATTTATTCCTTTACATTTTTGGTGCCTCTCTTCAAGGGATTTGGAGTCAGTAAAGTTGTAAAAAACTCTACCAAGAAGAGTTCAATCAATCTCAACCATTGATTATGAAATCAATGGCTCATCATACACTTTTTTCAAAAATTCACTTATCTTTTCCCCAATTTTTTTCTTCTTATTTTTATTTTTTTCAAGCAAATCTTGGACCTTTAGTTTACATCTTAAAATATCATACTTTGACTGAGAGATTTACTCATGTTTAGCTTGTAATACTCGGAGTATACTTCTATATATACACTTCTATATATACAAATTGGATTTCATGCAATTCCTTTTAAACTAGGAGAAACATATTTCACTTCCTAGTAACCCTAAATGAGTTATATATTATGCTCTTCAATGTAAGATAAGATAATTGTTATTTAATTGTAATAATATTAGTGTATTTTAGGAGAGAAAAAAAGTAGTGGTCCAAGTAGAAAAAGTGTGTGGCACCGTGGTTTGATTTAGGGAAGTTCTCAGTGGCACTCACAAAACTTTGCGAAATTTCAGTGGTAGACATGAGAGTTTGAAAATTCCACATATTAACATGAGTTTTTTAGGTTATATATATGTGTGAAACTCAACTAAACCCCACCCCGACCACTCTCAATTGTCCCTCTCCGGCCACAACCACCTCCCTCTACGCCTCCCCAGCCACAACCACCTTAATCCCTCTACGCCTCCGCAACCTCGACTACCTAACCACTGCCACAAATCGTCACATCCACCACAACCATTTCCGTAAATTGTCATACCCACCACAACCACTTTCACAAGTCGCCACATTCACCACTACCACTCTACCCCTCCCTTCCCAGCCACCCCACCAATTGGAGAGGAAGTTTGAGGGTGGTCGGGGTGGTATTTGGTTGAGTTTCACATATATAACTTAAACTCGTGTCTATATGTGWGATTTTCAAACTTTCGTGTGACGTGTCTACCATTGAAATTTCGCAAAAAATCGTGAGAATCATTGAAAATTTCCCTTGATTTATTGTTAGAGATTTAATAAGGGAAGTAAATCATAATAGAAAGTAGATTCGTGAGTACCATCTGTACGTAGTTTTTGGGTCACATCTAAATATCTAATGGATATCCAATCCAATTGACCCAAAACCAAAAATCACGGATGATAAATGGGTCAGATGCGAATGAACATACATCCCGGCCATCCAACGACCCACACCACTCGGTCGGCCTACAACTTTCACTCGATTATTATTATTATTATTGTTATTGTTATTATTATTATTATTATTATTATTATTATTATTATTATTATTATTATTATTATTATTATTATTATTACAATAATAAGTTGGAGAGGAGTCGAGATACAATATGTGCCTCAATCCTCTATCTATAGCGAATCCGATCCCGATGAAGATGTGAACAGCTGTACGCTTGGATCCGCTTCAGAAGTGCAACAACTCCTTTAATTTATCTAATTCTCCTAACTAAAGAAGAGAAGGAAAAAGAAAGAAAGTCGTAGCCAATCTCCCTCCACCTCGCTGCATACTTGTCCCGCTTCCAATTCCACTAGTACAAAAACGTTTATTTACGTCGCACCTTGTTGCATGTGACGCAAATAGATAAAAAAAATTTTATTTGCGTTGCACTTCATATAAGGGTGTGACGCAAATAGATAATAAGCTATGGAAAAAAAATATGAAGATCTATTTGCGTCGCAAAAGTGCGACGCAAATAGATCATTTATTTACGTCGCATGATTTCATAGTATGACGCAAATAGAAATAGGTCGTCATCTAAATTAGTTATTTGTGTCACACCTTAGTTTGAGGTTCGACACAACTAGCTTTTGTAACATAGACTCTTTGTTTTAAGTTAAAAATAGAATTCAGTATTGCACTATTGCTTCTTGTTCAAACAACGTTTCACTCTCGCTCAACATGCTCTCTTCTCCAACCTCCAACAAACCCATTCAAATAACCTAATTCAACCAAAAAATGTTACTTCAAGCTAAAAWCACCCACAAATCTATTAAAACTATAGTAGAATAGAAAATTCAAGTTTCAAGCAAAAAATTTGAAACCCTAACTCATTTAGGAAACCCCAATTCAAAATGGAAAAACRCCAATTCGACTCTTATTGGACCATATATAATTCACAACCAATTCAAGCAAAGCCTTAATTCAAATTCACAAGAAAGCGCTAATTTGCGAGCCAACCCAGATTATGTCAAAGAAGAGGACCCCGTCAAGTCCACACACACATCCAGGCCATTATCCCAAGAATAAAGTAACACATTCATTGGTCGAAAAGCTCCGTCGTTTTCATCGGTTAAGCCAACATTAACCTCCTTGTGAGCAGAAATTCCATATCGATAGCAAACATTAAGATGGGTACCACGAACAACATTATGATAATGCTTGATACCCGGCCCACTAACCCTGCGCAAGACACGGCATGATTCCCGAAGATATCCCCATCAAAAACCCGTGAGCAAGCCGAGCACAACGTCAAATCGGAGAATAGAGGAACACCTAGCCGATAGCAAATAATCGAACGATAAGTCTTTATTATTATTATTATTATTATTATTATTAATTGTTTGGACTTATTTAGTAAATTAACTCGAACACAAATTAACCAAGTTGTAGTGTTTAGTCAAAATAATTAACTTAGCTTGATATAACTTTATTTTGAGTGAAACAAACCCGTTTGGAATAACCAAAACCAACGTGATAAGTGATAACTAAGTCACACCATATAAATTATACAGTAATCAATACGATAATCGATGTGCGTGATTGTGAAATACGAAAAAATGTTGAAGCCTCAAGACGCCCACGGTTTCCGCAAAAGTTGCTTTGCTGGCGGGATGGTGATTAAGAAAAAATGTATTAGTGATTATTATACGGAGTACAAGTCAAAAAGAGTAATGAGTATATTGTATATGTATAATACCATATGATTCTAAAGCATTATTAAACTTATTATTTATTTGATGTTATCTCCTACTCACCAACCGTGATCATCGATATTCGATAGTACATTATATTATTTTATACCATATCACTCATCACTATAACAAATATTAGTTCTATCACTACTAATTAATGCATAATGCAATGCATGGATATCAATACTTATTTGATAAATAATACTACTTCCTTTGTTTCTATTGTTCACCTAGGGTGTTACACGAGCCGAGCCGAGACCGATCTTGCTAGGCTCGGCTCGAGCTCGTGAGAGTTATATAGAGGCGAGCTCGTCGAGCCTAAATTTTTGAGCTCGAAATCGGAGCTCGGCTCGAGCTCATTTAATTAAAGGCTCGTTTAAGGACTCGAGTCCATTTAAGCTATTTAATTGTTTTTTTATGATTTGAATTCTAAATCTTCAAGTTCAAACTTTCAATATCAATACTAACATCCAACAAAATATTCTACAAATTCAAAACATATCAAACTAAATCCAAATTACCAAAGTCTACAAATATTTCATCCACGCACATTCACACACTTGCAAAGTCTCCAAATAACAAAATTCAAAGTTTTCAAACCAATAAGACTTACACACTAGTAATCTCATTCATATTGATCTTAGATAGGAAGTTTTTTTCTACTCATTTTTAAGTTTTAATATAATAATACATATACATCTTTGAATGTCCTCTCCCTTCGAAACCTAGATTTCCCGCTGGTTTGTCACTTTGTTTGAATTCCCCGGAATCCCATAATCACTTGTCCTGCAATGTCCGCCCTTTCTCCGATGTGGTCTCACTCGAGACGTCCCCCAGTGTTGGCGTCTTCCTTCCGGCGGTTGATGGAATTTACCAATGCTCGTCGGCTCCATGTCCATTCCCGACGGACTGCCACAATTATTCTTTTGCTTTGGAGTATTTGGAAATCGCGCAATGCTGCGATCTTTACTCAACCCATTCTCTCCTTTGCGACTTTTCCGTGCTTTTACTTCTTTCTCTGAATGGTCTTCCAGGCTTTCAGTGACCAAACTGCTACCCCTCTCCCCACTCGCCTCTTCTGCTCTGTCCGTGTTTCCTGGACGCCTCCACCCTGGCATAGTGAAACTCAACTTTGATGGCTCTGTGTACAAAACCAAGCTGCCGGGGGAGTCCTCATTCGGGATCATTGTTCCCTCCTTGCTGCCCGTTCTTATGCTTTGGCTCCACTACATCCTTAGTGGCTGAGGCTTGGCACTTCGAAATGGCCTCTTACTTGCTTCTAGTCTAGGCTACCGCCGCATTCTTTGTGAAGGTGATAACTTGACAGTGATAAATATCCTTCGTGGTATTTTCTACCCCCTGGATTAATCCTACCTAATTGAGGATATCAATAATCTGCTTCAAAATTTTCAAAACTCATTCCTGCCAGCATATCTTTCGTGAGGTAACCGCTGTGCTGACACCTGGCTCTTTAGGCCATTCACCCCAGTTCACCAAGAAATTGATCCTTTTGTGGATGCCAAATTCTCCTTTTTCTGACCTTCGACAGGTTGGGACGCAGTCTTGAGAGAACTGTCCTAACCTCTTTACATCGTTTACCTTATTTATAAAAAAAAAAAATAAATAAAAAAAAAAATACTTTCATTTTTTTAAAATTTAAATAATAGAATAATTATATCATTTATAACTAAATAAATAAATCGAGTCGGCTCGCGAGCTTTCGAGCCGAGCCTAGCATAACTCGTGTATCGGCTCGTTTTATTTTCCGAGCCGAGCCCTGACGAGCTGAGCTTTGACCGAGCCAAGCTCGAGCAGCTCCGAGCAGGTCAGCTCATTAACAACCCTAATACTTGCACGTTGCATTTTTACGTCTTTTAGAAAAAAATTATACTCTCAAGCACATGAATTTGGAAAATTGGGTCAAGTTTTCTCTACAAGTGAGAGGAACTCTTCAAAATAAGTTGGAATTGAAATACTCTGTACTATGTTTTTTCTATAACTTATCGAATTTGTGATCAAAATTTTAAATAAAACATTTGGGAATTTAAAATATGAAAAAAGAGAATCAATCATTATTGTAAGGCCTTTTTACTCCACCTTTTTACTTTTAGTTAGTTATGTTAGTGTGTTCAATTCAATTCAACTTTATTATTTTGTTTACTAATTTGTTATTAATGACAATCATAATAATATTGATAATAATTATTAATGGAATTAGAATAATATAATGATGATACTAATAGTATTAGTTGTAATAATAATAACTAGTAATTATGTGCACGCGATGCGTGCTTGACCTATGAAAATTGCGATTGATTAAAAATAATTATATAGTATATATTCAATTAAAATGTTAAAGAAATATTTGATATTATTAATTTATATCTAATAATTAGTCATACGATTTATTTTGATTGTTATTAATTTATATGTAACTATGACTTGCCCATAAAAAAAGAAAGAAACTAATAAACTATGATTTGAATTCAAAATATATTTCATATATGTTTTAATTCAGTTTGGAATAATGATCATAGTTTTGAATTTTTTTCACTAATTAATTGAGTCACATAATAAATGTATTCTTTATTTTMGGTAATTTAAACACATCAATTCATAGATTTTTATATTAAGACCTTAAGGGTATCAAAGTCTTTTAGCATCGTCAATTTATTAAGGGTACTATCGTATTTTAAGAGGGGGGGACACCATCTTGCTCCCCCCTTCCCTTATATAATATCGATAATAATAATGATAATAATAATTATTATTATAATATACGAAGTATAAAATTATTAATCCTAAGTTAAACATTTTATTATAATATCATTAATCCCATATTTCAAGTTATATTATTAATCGATATTATTTAAATTGTAAATCGTAAGTTAAAAAATATTAATTCAAAGATATATCATTCATAATAGTAAAATTTTAATCCCAAGATTAATATTAATCCAAAGTTAAAAATATTATTACGAAAATTAAATAGTTAAATATTAATCCGAATAAAACAATTATTAATCCTAAGTTAAATATTATATATATATATATATATATATATTAATCCAAAGTTAAATACTTCCTTCGTTCCATGAAGTTCCTACCACTTCCCTCATGTTGACGTTCCATGAAATTTCTATCACTCTCACTTTATTTCATTTTAGAAAATCTTATATTATTATTTTAATTGTGGTGGACTGATGGTCCACCATGTGAACCCATTATATCACTTGCAATACACTCATGTGCATTATAAACAATACAATTATATTTGTTTTTCTCTCCAATTTAAATCTACTTTTCAACTTCTTTCTCATTATTTACACCCAATTATGTTGGAGAATTTCAAGGAATGAAAGATATTAGTTTGTTTCAGATTAGTTAAGGTTAGCGGACCCTAAGTTGAATTAACAACTAATGAAAGATTGAAATTGGACAATGGAAAACCGTATTGGATACCAAAATGTCGATCAATGACAGAAACATAACCAAATAACTCCTAGCAATTATTTGTGCATTTATAACTCTTCTGCGCGCCCGCTGACACAACTAATCTAGACATAACTCTCATTATCTGGTCACTAATGGAAGACATTCGGTGTCAAAAATATAAACGAACCTTACACATCGGAGAGCTACGTCATGATCGCTCAAATGGAAAAAGAGACACAGGAAAGCGCAGCTCCCATACCCCCTATTAACAAAATACAATCAAACTTAAGCACCAGCCTGTACTAAAGACAACGCAAATCAACAGAATCCAACTCCGACCCAGTGCACAAAACAATCAGATATCACTGACAACAACTACCTTTCACCTAGGACCTCCATACAGCCAAGACCCATCTCACCATACAGAAAAAAGCCCATCTGCACATCATCTCTATGAGTAAGCTCTCCATCCTAGCTCTCTATTGGCACATACAGGCCAACTGCTCAACAGAACAGCTACGACTCACACGTACATCCATCTTGAGCCACACAGTGAGCACAATCGTACTCGCACGGTATAATCCAATGCCCTACGACCCTGTGACTTGCCAAAAACCAACCAAGCGCACCCAGCTGTCCAACCGTCATTCACCACAGAGAACACTCAGAATTAGCTCTCACCTTGTCAAACCCCACCGAACCCAATATCGGCTTTCATTCCCTGGTCGGTACACCGGCTCCATCACCCATGTCTGCACTTAGATTCCCCAAAGCGCAGAAACTTTCTTTGCCAATAGCCCCTTTCCCTGCCACCCAACTGTCTTCACTGCTCCTCGAAACATTACGCGGCTCTCACCACAGTGTCCCATAGTGCCAATAAACAAACAAATGTATCTGTCGCCATAAAATTTAATCACAATTCACAAAGTGCGCTAAAGGATAAGGAGTACCTGAGGAGCCGGGAGACGATAGAACACAGAGAAACGATTGGACTAGGTAGAGTCAATAGTTGTGTGCACAAATCCTCGATGCCACCCCGAGCTCGCCGGACCGTCGGCCACGTTCACAACCCAAAAGAAGACTCCGGAGCAGCCCCATCCAGGCATCCGAAACAATAGTAGAGCTATCAGGCTGAAAGGTAGAAGAAGGCACAACGAAACCGGGGTCAGTCTCGGTAGCAGTAGAACTCACAGAAAGTCTCAGAAGCAGCAGCAAGACCTGCAGAAGTCCAGGAACAGGAGCGGAAGACAGCACAGACGAGTAGACATGAGACCC